>JAHWFO010048928.1:0-14164 GCA_023313115.1 Rhysida immarginata
TTACATCATCATAAGTCGACCAAATTTAGAGCTTATTATTGGTAGATATACGATTACCAAAGGACGAAGCGTAGCCCACGAGAAAGACAGGCCCTGGCCAACACCACCTAGACAGAAGGCCTGATCACAGAAACGTCATACATTGTTACATCACGCAAAAGCGGCTATTGTTAATCGTATTTCTACCAATAATAAGCCCTAAATTTGGCCGTTTGATGATGATTTAACAATGTATGATATTTCTGTGCGCAGGCCTTCTGTCTAGGTGGTGTTGCCCTGGCGCGGAAAAGTCACCTGATCATCTCAGTCCGAATAACAATGTAATCTTCATTGTTTCCATCTTGGATTTTAACAATCAGCAATTTCTCGTTTGTTGGAAACAATAAAGATTGGATTGTTGCTTGGACTAAGATGGTCAGGTGACTTTTCCGCGCCAGGGCAACACCACCTAGAGCACAGAAACGTCATACATTGTTACATCATCATCAAGCAGCTAAATTTAGGGCTTATTGTTGGTAGGAGTACGATTGACAATAGCCAGTTTTGTGTGATGTAACAATATATGAGGTTTCTGTGCGCAGGCCTTCTGTCTAGGTGGTGTTGGCCAGGGCCTGTCTTTCATGTGGGCTACGGGACGAAGTATGATGATGTAACAATGTACGCTAAGTGTCTGGAGAAGAGAAGTCGGGAAATAGTCGACTCCAAACTGTCAGGGGAGCAGTGTGGTTTCCGACCTGGCCGAAGCACGACGGATCACATCTTTGCTCTAAGGCAAATCTTTGAGAAATCCTGGGAGTATGCAAAAGAGGTCTACGCTTGCTTTGTGGACCTCGAAAAAGCATATGACAGAGTTCCTCGGGAGAAGCTCTGGCAAGTGTTGCAAGAGTATGGAGTGGATGGGCAATTACTGGTTGCTATCATGTCTCTGTACGAAAGCTCTGAGATGTGTGTCCGGATAAATGGCATTAAGTCAAGACCGTTCACCGTGGGTGTTGGACTCCGCCAAGGGTGCGTACTGTCGCCCATCTTGTTCATTATCTTTATGGATTGGATAGACAGGGGCAGCCGAGGCGATGAGCGTGTTTGTGTGGGCGACTGCCTGGTGGAGAGGTTGCTCTTTGCTGACGACCTTGTCCTCCTTGGGTCTTCTCGCACGAACCTTCAGCATGCACTAGACTGGCTTGCAGCCAAATGTGAAGAAGCTGGGATGAAGATCAGTGTGGCTAAAACCGAGGTTCTGGTCCTTTCAAGACAGCCTGCTCAGTGCGCTCTCCATGTTAGTGGAGCCTCATTGAGACAGGTGGAGAAATTCAAGTATCTCGGGATTGCATTCACGAGTGATGGACGGCAGGAGAAAGAATTGGATGCTCGGATCGGTGCAGCAAGCTGTGTCAGACGTGAACTGTGGCGATCCGTGGTAACGAAACGCGAGCTGAGTAACAAAGCTAAGCTCTCCGTCTTCAAATCCATCTTTGTCCCCATTCTCACCTATGGTCATGAGGCTTGGGTAATGACTGAAAGAGTGCGATCGCGGGTACAAGCGGCCGAAATGAGATTTCTGAGAGGTGTTGCAGGTGTTACCCTACTAGATAGAGTGTACAGCAATACAATAAGGGAATCTTTAGGTGTTGAGCCGCTACTTCTCCGCATTGAGAGGTCTCAGTTGCGCTGGTATGGCCACGTGATTCGGATGCCGCAAACTAGTCTTCCTAGGCAGTTGTTATTTTCCAAGCCGGTGGGTAAGAGACCAAGGGGTCGGCCTAGAACCAGGTGGCTAGACTACCTGGAGAATCTGGGTTCGAGTCGCTTGGATATTACCAGGGAGGACATGCGCCTGATGGCGGAAGATCGCGATCGCTGGAGATCCTCCATAGGGCTGCTGCCCCAGCGACCCTAACGGATAAGCGGGTTTGAAAAGTAAGTAAGTAAGTACAATGTATGATGTTTCTTTCCAGAGGCTTTCTTTATAGGAGGCGTTGGTGCAGGCCTTATCTTTAGGTTTTTGTTGGATGGAGACAATGAAGGTTGGATTGTTGTTTGAACTCCGATGGTCAGGTGACTTTTCCACTCCAGTCCTTGCAGTGCTCGTTGGCCTTGGAGCTGGTAAATATTATGTTAATTCCAGGCCCGTTGCCAGGCAGTGCTACAATGGAATAAGATGAAGGTGAACATAAAGGAAACCCATTGTCAAGTAATATCAATGAATTGATAAAGTACTTACTTTATTTTATATAATAATATTAACAATAATAACAATAATAACAATAATAATAATAATAATTCCCTCGATGTGCCATCACCTTGTCGTCGTGAGGGGGCTTGCGCTCCTCGAGGATACTGGGAGCTATGCTGGCGCCAACCTAGTTGGCAGAAGGGTCACGCGGGCCATACAGGTGACATCTGAGAGGCCAGACTAAGTATGGCAGTCCCAACATCTTGGTGAATACAAGGAAACTGAACCCTATACTGGATCGCCCAGTCTCAAGAGCCGCGTCTGGAGGTGATTTCTCTGGCCACCAGTCGAGCAGTAGGCTACAGAGGATAGTTGGTGCTGCTAGACAACCAGGGCAGCCAGCTGCGAAGCAACTGGAAGATGATTCAAAACGAACAAAGTGGAGCCGAGTGCAAAAACAGCAGATAATGGAAAGCTACTATGCTTTAAAACCAAAAGAAAGAGGATTCCCGAAAAGGATGTACACAGTTTGGAAGGAGAAGTATCCACACGCACACGTGTAAGAAGAACGATTGATGGATCAAAGGAGTTTCATAATAAGGAATAACATCTTCACAAAGCCAGAATTGGAAGAAACAGAAAGGAGAATTAATATGGAAATAATAACTCAAACAAGATAAAGAGGAACCAGTGGCAGAAGCACAAGTACCACTGTTATATATTCCTGCTACTCAAGAAGATGGAAGAGAGGAACAAGAAACTGATGAACAGGAGCAGGAATTCCAGCTTAGTGAAAGACAGGAACAAATTATTCAGAAAACTGTCAGGCAAATGGCGGAATGTCAAAAGCGTGAAAGATTACCACCTTTAAAGAAGTCAAGTGTGAAGGAATTAAAACAAGCTCTAAACTATGTAAACCAGGCGTTGTTAGAAATCAACACTAAGAGTCTGACTGAGACTAACCAACTTGTCTACAGCAGCGCAGCCATCACAACAGAATTTCTTGGATACAAGACTACGAACCAGATCAGAGAATTCAAGGAGCCAAAATGGAAAACTGGATTGGAAATAGACTAAGGGCTGACATCAGCAAAATGAAAGTTTTAAAGGAGAAATGGCTGAAGAATAAGAAAATCAGAGAAAGTCTTAGAGTTCTTTACAGCTTTAAGAACAGAAAAATTGTTCTGGTCATGGAAGAGCTGAAACAAAGGGCCATAGCAACAGCAAGGAAAATTGAGATATACATGGGAAGAATCAACCAGTTAAAACAAAATCAGCAATTTTCTATTAATCAAAACATATTTTACAAGTCACTCCAAGTGAACAAATCTAGTCCAAGACAAATTCCAGATATAGACGAAGTTCTAGACTACTGGAGGAACATTTGGCAAATCCCCCAGGAACATAACCAGAAGGCAGGATGGATCAAAGATGGGAAAAAACATGTAAAGGCCAAGGAAATGGATGAATTAGTAATAACAGAGGACTTGGTTAAGGCTCAAGTTCAGAAAGTAAAAAATTGAGCTGCCCAGGCCCAGACGATATCCATGGATTCTGGTTCAAACATTTAACGTCACCACACAAGCGAATTTCAGTGCAATTCAATGAAGTGCTAAACAGTTGCAACACCTTCATGGATGACCAAAGGAAAAACATACGTCATCATGAAAGATGCAAATAAAAGACCAATTGCAGGCAACTACAGACCAATCACCTGCCTACCAAGAATGTTCAAAATGTTAACTAAAATTATTGCTTCATCAATATCAAAACATTTCAAGGAAAACAAACTGTATCCATCTGAGCAAAAAGAGTGTTATAAAAATACGAGAGGAATAAAAGATCAGCTTCTCATTGACAAACCGGTATGAAAAACTTAAAAAGACGGAAAAATAATCTCACCATGTCGTGGATTGATTATAAGAAAGCATTGGATTCACTGCCTCACATTTGGATCCTAGAATGCTTGAAAATTTTCAAAATTAACAGCAAAATATCTAACTTTCTAACAACTTCAATGGAAAACTGGAAAACTGTTTAACTTGCAAACAATAAAGAGATTGGTGAAATAAACATCAAGAAGGGAATTTTTCAAGGAGATTCATTATCTCCACTGTTGTTCAATATCTGCATGATCCCATTAACGCATATCCTAAACAGCTCTAAACAAAGATATAAAGTATCAAAAACAAGTGGCAAGATTTGTCACCTATTCTACATGGATGATTTGAAGTTATATGGAAAATCTAGAAAGGAAATCACATTAGGTTTACGAGGCCTGTGAGAAAAGTATCCGACCTTATTTTTTTTGCGAAAACCTGATGGATTTGGATCGCGCTTGCTTGCATGAGCCGACCTTGAACCTTTGTGCGTATGCGTGAATTTTTTCCCGCCTCTCAATAGCGTCAGTTGCTGGCAATCAGCATTAGAGGGAGGTAGCATTTTGTGCTCTCGTCGGTTTTTGATTTGAAGAAAAATCATGGAACGACTGGAGCAGCGTTACTGCATCAAATTTTGCAAGAAACTGGGCGACAGCCAGGTGCAAACCATCAGTCATCACAGTGAAAGCATTCCTCGTCACCACGAACAAAGAAGGCCCGCCAAGTGCGCAGCAATGTGAAAGTGATGCTGACTGCTTTCTTTGACTCTCGCGGTGTGGTACACCACGAGTACGCACCACAGGGTCAAACAATCACCAAAGATTATTAATAAAGAAAAAAAATACACTGACCTTAGGAATCTGTGGATGCTTGTGTCAAAGAAAGAGAGGAAGGAAACTCCACTTGTCCACAAAAGAGGTTTAATATGTATCATATATGTATACATTTCGGCTACCAAGTAGCCATCTGCAGTATGTCACAATGTTATCAGCAAAGATACAGCTTTTATAAGGTTTTGGAACCAATCAGGATACCAGGGTAGTGGTAAATATCCTGATTGGTTTACAAGAAAAAATAAACACAATACAAAAAAATACAAAAAGGGTGGGGCTTAATATTAATATTAACAGGTAGACAATTATAAGCAATTGGCTATTATATCCGGAGTGACGCTATTATAAACAAAGGGCTGCTAAAAAGTTATTATATCCAGA
Source organism: Rhysida immarginata (assembly GCA_023313115.1). Lineage (NCBI taxonomy): Eukaryota > Metazoa > Arthropoda > Chilopoda > Scolopendromorpha > Scolopendridae > Rhysida > Rhysida immarginata. The sequence goes on from JAHWFO010048928.1 coordinate 5,268, forward strand.
GTGAGACTAGGTCACATGGGATAGTAAAGAATTCCACAATGATAAGTCCAGTGGGCCTCTATCATGGTTCAGTAGTTTTTCGGGTGCAATTTTTGATATTTCCAGTGACACCAAGAAATTCAGTTTTTTGGGATCCTCTTCAAAGTGCAAAATCCGAACGTTCTCTTTCTTTCCTACATGTCCAATAGTTAGAATATGTTCAGCGAATGCTGACTTTTCCGGTCTGTAATTTTTTTTATGGTTGAAGTGTTCGTTTATGCGTGTCTCAATTTTTCTCCTACTTTGGCCTAGATATTTCTGGTCACAGGTATCACAGATGATCTCGTAGACTCCAGATCTTTCTAGTGTTGTTATCTTGTCTTTGGTCCCGCCTAGGAGGTGTCTCAACGTTTGGCTACTTCTGTATGTCACAGTGAGTTCAAATGTTTTGGCAATCTTCTCCAGGCCTTTTGTCAAGTTCGGATTGGAGGAGAATTCGAGAAAAGAAAGACACGAAAAAAGGTCAATTCTTTTCTTTGGTTGTTTGGGTCAACCACTTGATTAAGGTTGAATCGATAATCGGACCCATATCTAAGTTTAGTAGCGTATTTTTGTCTGTACGCTGGATCGCAATGATTTCGAACGCATCCAACAGGTTTCTTTTATTTATTGATTTTATCAGTTTTACATTATGAAAATCATGGCCGGTGTCGATGGAGTGTTTGGCAACTTCGGACAAGTTACTTCTTCCAAACTTTCTGTGTCTTAGGTGATCCTTGTATCTGGTTTCTATGCTTCGACGCGTCTGACCTTTGTAAACCATATCACATTGTGCACATTTAATTTCGTAAATTTCTGACTTGAGGAGCGAAGAGATCTTGTCCTTAGGGTTGGGGAAAATGTTGGGGGAATTCTGATTGGTTGTAGTTCCTTATATATACTCATATTTTCCAAGACTCAGGTAGTTCTCTCGTTGTCTTCGAGGTGCTCCTGGACTGCTGAATGATGGTAGCAACTGCTTCCGAAAAGTACTTCCAGAATCAGGTTGTATTTATCCTATTTCTTAGTGTTGTTGTGGTTAAAGAGTTTTTTATTAATATTAAGATTCACATTACAATTATCCACATTAGTCTTTATTTTCGTTTAAAATAGCAGTTCTAGGCCAAAGTAGGAAAAAAATTGAGTCACGCATATAGGAACACTTCAACCATATAAAAAATTACAGACCGGAAAAGTCAGCATTCGCTGAACATATTCTAACTACTGGACATGTAGGAAAGAAAGAGAACGTTCGGATTTTGCACTTAGAAGAGGATCCCAAAAAACTGAATTTCTTGGTGTCACTGTGCAGCGCAAGAAAACGCAGTTGTGGTCAACAGGCAATTGGGGCCTCAAAAACCAAACTTGATTCAGGCTTTTTTGGCGAAATACCAGACTCCCGTGGTACAAGAGGCTCCTTACTCTCCTGACCTGGCCCCCTGCGACTTTTGGCTGTTCCCCAAACTCAAGAGGCCATTGAAAGGAACGCGATTTCAGGCAAGAGAGGACATTATGACAGCCTAGCTAAACTCCATTCCGAAAGACGCTTTCTTGGAATGCTTTCAACAATGGTGGCACCGCTGGGAGCAGTGTGTGGAATCCCAAGGAGACTACTTAGAGGGTGATTAGGTTTCCAATGCTCCAGATGTGTAATTTTTTTATTCCTGGCCGTAGGTCGGATATTTTTCTCACAGGCCTGGTATAGGGCAATGATGAATGATATCGTGTAGATACAACACACTGTCGATCCAATAGGAAAGAACGCATTATCCAAAGGAGTCCATCAACAATCCCATACGCACGCAATTTTTTAATTATTAACTCATGATTGGCAGAGTCGAACGACTTTCGCATATCAAAGTAGACCACGTCAAGTTGTTGGTCGTGGTCAAGAGCATCATGAGCATGAGTGGTGAGATACAAGATTGCTCACAACGGAACGTCGGGGAATGAAACCATGTTGACACGCAGGAACATGAGGAAGGACATGTTGTAGAAGATATTTATGAATGATGTTGTCAAAGACTTTGGCAGTGGATGGAAGAATAGAGATCGGCCTATAGCTAGCAATGTCAGTCCGTTTGGCAGAACCACACTTAAAGACAGGAACCACAACCGCACTCTTCCATATTTTAAGATAGTAGCCAGCTTTTTAGACACAAATTAAAGATCTGCCAAAGAGGAATAATTATGACATCTCGAAGGCTTTTAAGAAAAAAGGCAGTAACCTCTGTCGGAGAATTGCAAGGCTTGGCCCGTAATCTATTAATCCCGTAGGCAACATCTCTATCAGTGAACTCGGTTAAGATGAGGTTATCAATAAGGGGACAATAGGTAGACAGCCCTCCGAGAGGTGTGTTGAAAGAAGTAGAGACATTTTCACTGAAATGCTGGGCAAAAGAGTTACTAATATCCAATCCATCAGTTAAGGTAAGACCAGCAGAAATAGTGATAGTAGTTATAGAATGTCGATCCTTTCTTTTGGAGATGACATAGTTCCAGAACTTACTCAGGTGGGAGTTGCAGCTGTTTTCTATAGTGTCAACTTAAGCACGAAAATTCTGCCGCTTAAGCTGTTTGCATTGTTTACATAGCGAGGAGTATTTATCACGAAGATCAGGATGATTACAAGTCTTAAGCCTCTTATGCATGCAGTTTTTGGCTTTGATGAGTTTGGTAAGCTGCTGCGAAAACCACCCTGGATACCTGTTAGACTTTCCTCTTGTAGCATGAGCAACTGGTATGGCTTCACTCATGATTTGAAGAAGGGTGTTATGAAAGTACTCAGTCGCAGTATCAGCTTCAGTGCAAAACTGTCCAGTCCATACTGCGAGCACAATCATATAAAATATTATACTTACCACATTTATATTTCCACAACTGGTTCAGCAAACTGATAGGAGTTTTAGAACTACGAGAATGATTGATGTGAAGAACATAAGCATTTTGATACTGGCTGTCAAGCGGCACAAGACATATTTCTTCTGTTAGAGCTATAATAGATGCATGAATATTTGCGACAAGAGCATCAAGCATAATGTCAGAATTCTGTTCAAAGGGCAGCAAAAACTGAAGTCCACAAACATCTTAAAGATCACGAATTAGAGAGTGTTTTAAGTGGCCGTAATGACCTCCTGAAGCTAAATTAATATTGAAATCACTTGCAAGAAGAACTGAAGTTTTAAACTATAAAATCATATCAATGAGAGCACCATGCACACTCCTTATGCCATCAGCACTAAGGCCAGGATGAAAATAAAGACAGCCAGTCATAAGTGAACGTCCATCCTGACTAATAACTTTGCACCAAACATTATCTATTTCAGTAATTGAAATAGAGATGGGCATACTACAAACATCGTTTTTAATCGCAAGGGCAACTCCCGCACGAGAGGAAGCAAATGTTCTGTCCATGCGGAAAATAGTGTATCGCGAATCAAAAGCAGAAGAGGCAATGTCTGGGACGAACCAGGTTTCACTGAGAGCAATAAAAAAATAATCTTCCAACAGAACAGATTGGTATAAAGTAGAAAGCTTCGTACGAAGGTCCCTACAATACTGGTAATAAATCTCCATAATACTAGAATTAGTAACTGTCACAAGGTATTGTGAACAGCAGACCAGGTGGGTCGGCTAGTAAGCAGCACGTCGCTCATCAGAACTCTTCTAATAAGATGGTGCCATCTGTTGGGAATACTATCAATATTAATAATAATAATCATAGAGAGATATCTACCCATCCTGATAATAGATGGCAGGGCGTTAAAAAGCATTGCGGAAATAGCAGCGCGTTGCGCAATAATGTGCTTTTTGGCTATCAAAGAAAGAGAGAGGGATTGAAGGACAGAAGCGAGGAGTCAGTGACCGAGAAAGGGTCTGAAATGTGCTCTCGTTATGCGAGAGGCACAGGTGACTCGAGCCGTAAACTATTCGAGATAGTTGAATATCAGAATGGCACTTCGATAACTTCGAAGAAAAGTGCTAATACGAACAGTTATGTTTCCTCATCTTCTTTCCAATCTCACCACTGCACCGCAATTAATGTGAGGAAAGAACAGATTCTGTGTAATGATACTCCGTCTCCTTTTAGACCGCAATTAATGATAAGTATTTTCAGCCCATTTGGCGTCCGAGGATGGAACTGTTTCTCAAGCCAGCAGAAGCAAGAGTCTACGGACGAGGGGACGACCCCAGATTCAGATCGAAAGCTCGGAGAGAGTGGCGACCATCAACGAGTGGTGGTCTTCAACGAATCTCGAGCCAGCGCGGAAGCAAGCGGCGTGGGGGCCAGGCAACACGTTTTCACAGGGTTGTGCATGTCCAAGGTATCCTGGCTAAGCCACTACGGGATCCCGTGGAAATTGGCCTCAACTATGCTGAACCTTATTATGCTCTGTGGGCTACTAGCCTTTATAGACGAAAATTTGGGCTCCTTTTACTAAAAACAGAGGTAAGCTGACTCTTGCTCTCTCTGTTAATTTAGTCTGTAACTTTATCCCTCTCTCCTGCGTTAATTTCTTACGCCACATTTGGTGTTGACTTGTGTCTAATTAGATTCCTTTGGTCTATATAGGTAGAATAATTTCTCCTCTTACTAAACGCCGAGGTGTCGCCGCTTTCCCGTTATGTTCGTGAGTCGCAGCCGAAATAAGTCCTCTTAGGAAGAATGTTCAGAGTGCAGCTTATCAAACCAGGTACCTTTTTATTTCTGTAAATAATTAACCAAATCCCAGCAGAGTCGGATTTAATTAGTTTCTTTTTATCTCATAAAAATATACGATTCCATTTCAGAGACTTTAACAGAATCCTTTTGTATTTCATTAATTGTGTGCAAAAGCTAAAGTCAAATATATTTTGCTTACTTAAATTTATTAATTTATCTTCTCAAATTTTTTACCTGTAATTCCTCGTGTTAGAAGATACATTTTTAGGGTTTTAGCATCATCTAAAATCCTATTAACGATGGTACAGATGTATGTAACATGTATGTCACCCCATAACTTTCGAAAGGATTGACCTAGAGGCTTGAAATTTTCTACACACGTAGACCCTATAGAGAAGACGGAGCGAAAATTATAGCGAATCCTCTAGGGTGGACCAAACCATGTGTTTTTGTAGTTTCCCCAATTGCTTCATTTCTTGTCTATGGAGATTTGATTGCGTTTGAGCAATTTGTGACATCAGAGCTGGACCGTTTGATGTCAGAATATAAAGAACTCTATTTGAAGTATTGCGAACCTGCCCGCTACTGCTTGTAATATCTTGATCCATAACTTTTGAAAGGATTGAATTAGAGGCTTGAAATTTTCTACACACGTAGGCCCTATGCAGAGGACGGTGCGAAAAATATAGCGAATCCCTCAGGGCCACGTGTATGAATTTCATGATTCCTTTTTTATCTTTTGAACAAAGAGGGCAAAAATCCTGAAATTTCCTAAATTTGTAGTGCGATTCTAAAAAAATAAAACCAATATACAAGAAAAGTTATATAAGCCTCTATGGCCCTGCCGGAGGTCCCGATGCCCCAAATACCATTGAAGCTATAACATTTGAACGGAACGACCTAGGAACCTGAAATTTTGTATATTTATAGAGTGATGCTAAAAAAATAGCTAATATACATGAAATGTGATGTAGGCCTATGGGGTTGGCCAGAAGACCCCAAGGCCTCAAATACAAATAAGTTATAAATTTTAAACAAAAAGGTCTAGAAATCTGAAATGTTGTTTACTTATAGAAAATTACTTAAAAACTTTAGCTAATATACACTAAAAACTGGTATAAGGCTCTTTGGTCTCGACAGGGGCCCTGAGCCCCCAGTTACAAATCAAGCTATAACTTTTGAATCGGAAGTCCAGAAATCTGAATTCTAGCATATTTATAGTGTGTTACTTAAAATTTTAGCTCTAATACACTAAAACTTATTGAGTCCTCTGGAGCCCTGGCAGGGGACCTAAACACAAACAGAGCTATAATGTTTGAACGAAAGGCTTAGAAATCTGAAAATTTATATGCTTATAGTAGTTTGCTAAAAAAACTTAGCTAATATACACGAAAAACTGGTATAAGGCTCTTAGGTCTCGACAGGGGCCCTGAAGCCCAAATCACAAATATGCTCTAACATTTGAATAATAAAAAGACCTACGAACTTGGAGTTTTAAATTTTTACAGTGCCTTACTTAAAAAATACACAATATACAAGGAGACTGGTATAGGCCTCGGGGCACCTGGCGGCCTCAAATACAACTGAAACTATAAAATTTGAAAGGAAAGGCCTACGGTCATTAAATTTTGTTTATTCATAGTGTGGTATTTAAAAATTTTGCTAATCTACACTAAAAATTCTGTAAGTCCCTTGGCAGGGGCCTTGCGGCTTCAATCTCAAATCAAGCTATAAATTTAATACCAGAAATGTTTTATATTCATAACGTGTTGTTTAAAATTTTAGCTATTACACACCAAAACTGATATAGTCTTCTGAGGCCTCGACAGGGGACGCGAGAATCCAAATACAAATCAAGCTATAACTTTTGTACGAAAAGGCCTTTGAACCTGAATTTTGTATTTGTGCCCCTCCACTTATTACTATAGTCACGAGCCGGTACTGCTCGTAACATTTTGATGCTAAAACCCTTTTATCGTTGGATAACGATGCCTTAACTAATTTTTTTTATTAAATATTGTCTACCAAGCTTCACGTTAATTTACTTTTTTTCATTCATCCACTGCGCGGTAATTTACTACGTGACAGTTACCAACTGAGTCAACTGAGCCCTCCAATGCTGAAATAGGCGTAGTTTGATCTGAGCACTGAGAAATAAAATACACTGACCTTAGGAATCTGTGGATGTTTATATCAAAGAAAGAGAGGAAGGAAGTCATATATATATACAGATTAAACTTCTTTTGTGGACAAGTGGAGTTTCCCTCCTTCCTTTCTCTCTTTGAGCATTGAGGATCAGTTATGGACACAGAATCCATTACAGCACCATCTAACAAAGGAGATGCATTCTTAGCCATATTTTCATGTACAAATGATTTTGACGTCTTGTTAATGTTGCCAGCCAAAGACATAGTTTCCGCATGTTACAGGCAACGAATTATACAATACTTTGGGGTTAAGCCGACCCTTAAAAGGAAGAACTAAAACTCCACGAGGCCAGTTTGTTGATAGATAAAATTTAGCAACCTGAGTTCTAGGAACGGAAACATAAAATGAGGCATAATTAGAGCGCTTTGGTTAAAGTTTGTGGCGAACAGCTTGTGTAGGAGAAAAAGAAGAAATGTGCTCCAACACATTTTCCTCAGTAATATCGGGCATAAAGCGTGTGATAAAAAGTTTGTGATAAGAAACACTGCGCTGTGCCGATTGGATGGTGAGGCTTGTCCCAGAGCCTTGAATAGTGGCGTACTTTTTAGGCAATTCTTCTGTAGTTTCAAAACTTTTATTGCAAGGTGCAAGTTGTTTCCGCACATTATTGCTGATGAAACTTTCGCACAGGCTTCCACCACCATGATTATTAGAAATTTGTTGGTTCATTGAACCAGCTTGAACTTAGGAGATGGAGTACCAAAATTGACAGCATTACAGAAAGGTGTAGGTAAAGATATATCTTGAATTAGTGGATTGTACGGAATTAATGGGCATGTTTCACTTTTCAGCTTCACCATATCTTGTCGCGGAGAGATGTTCGGCGAGGTTTTAACAAGAGGATGAGAGAACGAGGAGTTAAAATGGTTCTGAGAGAGTGACAAGATGGTTTGAGTCATTCGATCATGTTGAATTTCTAAGGCGGAAGGTTTGGCAGATGTTTACTTCCGTTGAGAAGATTGCTCATTAAGCAAAGTCTGCAGGCCTTCGTTATTTCGTTTGAGAGCGGAGATCTCAAATGCTAGAGAATAAATCTGGTCAATTATAAAGTTTATTTTCATCAGTAGCAGATGGATGGGCCCAGCACAGTCACAGTGACTAAGCAAACCACCTTCTTTACTAATATTATAATGACTAGAATTATTCCCAGAGTCATGAATATCAGGCATAGTTGTAGTTTCTCCAGCGTTACAAGTTCCATTAGCCTGAGTCAATCTGGTTAGACCACATTTTTGTCTTATCTATTCTCCAGACAAGCTAGCTAGAGGAGTTCTGTCACAATCAACACATAGGAAAATGTTTACGCCATTGGCAGAGTAGTCCTGTGCTCTAGTTTTGCTAATCACAAAGCAACTGCTGTGAAAGATCTTACTACACCCAACACAAGTGAGTCTCTGCTGCTTGCCTTGAATTCCTTTATTGCATCTGGGACAGGGCTCAGAGAGAGGTGCCATAAGGGATACAAATCACTACTGCAGAATCACTGGATGCAGACACAAATAACAACAATAATAGGCATATACAGTGCTAGGAAAGGAGCATACTGCACCCAACAAGGAAGTGAAGTTCCAGGGGAAAATCAAACTATGAAGTTTCTATTAGCCAGTGCTGCTGCCTGATCCAGATGCACAAGAGCGAGAACACAATTCTGGGAAACTATGTAGAGCAGGTGTTCGGGACGAAACAAAAGCGAGATTAAGAGGGGAAGATCAAGGTCAACAGTAGCAGTGTGATAGGACAAAGGGCGACAGGGCTAAAAGAATTGAGAAAGTAAAATAAAAATTTAAAGAATAAATAAATAAGAATTATTGATTTAAGGAGTAATTTAAATTTAAATTTAAAATAAATTTAGTCTCCTTATAATGGGGAAAATCGTGAAATAATAAAAACAAAATTAAAATTAAAGTCACCAATCTTGAAGAAACTTGGGAGATGAAAAAAAACTCAAGGATGTAGTCTATTGAAGATGTTGTTGATGGTAGAAATAAAACCAGTCTATTGAGGATGT
>JAHWFO010048932.1:0-11765 GCA_023313115.1 Rhysida immarginata
ACGAATCACGTATTTCAAGATTTTCTCATATTTCAGATGATGATGCTGAATTTTTAAAATATGGTCAGACTTAATTCCAGAGACTAACCTGCTGTGAGTTTCTTCGTCTACACATTTAACATTGACGGTTTCAGCTCTGCCCGTATGAACAGTGATTTTTTCCACTGGAACATGCTTCTCGAGCTCAGTTAAAATAGTCTTAAACGGCACGCCATGAGTTGCACGATAATCGGCGGGACATACGTCTTCGTGAACCTTTGGTCTTCATTAGCCGAGCGACTCTGTCCTTTCTTCGAATTTTTCTTGTAGACGCGCTGACGACTTTTTCGTTTACTCTGGAGACGATCTTTAATTCATCGATCATGGTGCTCTTCCTGAATTTTTTACTACGAACAACAATCCAGAGACTGTCTTCCACTTCACCATCGGTTCCATCAGATTAACTTCTTTTACAGCCCCCATTTGTCGAACAGTCACTATTATCTATTATATCCATAGACTCCACACTTCTAGCACAGGAAATAGTACTAAAAACATTACTTACCTTGCTGTTATCAACGGGTTTATCTTCTGTGGAGTTTCCAGGCTTCGGAGCAGCTAAACATTAGTGAAAGAATGTTTGACGGCCACTTATTTCGTCCTTAATTTCCAAATTGATCTCATCCAAGTTAGCTTTTATACCTTTACTTAGGGCATCCACCTTGGCCTTTTGTGTATTATACTTTGAGATTATTTCATCTCGGAGAGACTCTAGCATTTCGTTAAATACTAGGTTGAAAGCATCAAACATAGCATCCAAGTGCGCATACCGGTAGGCCTTTTAGCAGGACATAAAGACCGAGAAGCAGTATTTACAGCGATATAGACCTCACATACAACTAGTGATGGGCAAAAGTTAACTAAATTGTTAGTTCGGGATTCCCTTGTGAGTGTCTAAATTAGGACATATGCAAATCGTATCTACTAAATCGTAGGAGATACACAAAAAACACCAACTGCAAACTTGTTTAGCGTCAAATAAGCAACAAAACCTATCATATGTCTTCTTGGGTACCTACAAATATAATAAATTACACAACTGACCATATCAACAGTTGTATTAGGATTTTCTATGTTGTCTTGATGCACAAAAATATCATTACATTTTCGGTCTGTGTGATTAATTAATCCATCTAATTTAGTTTTTAACTCTTCCATTGGATTATTTGAGCACTTTTTTTTTAAAAAATAATTTTATAATCTTGGAAGGTAAGTGTTGGTTTTTCATGCTCATCTGTTCTATTCTACTCTATAAAACTAACGCTCTTCGCACTTCGCGCACTTCTATAACATTTAGTGCGCGTGGTGAACTTTTTTTTGCCAGACAACCAAATAGGAGATTCCTTATTTTCTATTCTACTACCGCGGTTATAACTAAACTAATTAGTTATAACTTTAATTAGTTTACTATTAGTTACAAATCAACTGAAAATGAACTAATTAGTTTTCTTGCCGTAATTTTTCATGAAAAAAACAATCATTTTCCTTTTTTTCCCCCTCTGCCCTATCCCTCTGCTATGTAAAAAGGAACAATCAAGATGTGTTTCAAGGAAAATTATTACAAAAGAAAATTAATGTGTGGAATACATACACACGCACCAAAAAAGTGATTCTTTAATTGTTGTAACGTTTTTCGAAAATATTCAGGTGCTCAAAGAGGGCAATAACTTTAGTGCTAAATGTAAATTGTGTACAATAGAAAAAATTGGAAAAGAAAATATCAAGAGCTCCAGTAATTTTCATCTACACGCTAAGGTAAGCATTACTCCGCAAAGTACAAGTAGCAAGATTTGAGTAGTATGAAGGAAAGTACCAATTATATATTTTATTTATCAGACTGCTCATGGTTTTGAATACGCAAACTTCAGTGCTGAAAAAGGGAGAAAAAGATTATATGGATCCTGAACAGCCAGAGCAGACTCAGAAGAAAATAATAGCATCTCACCAACTGCAACAGCATACACTTAATCAGAAAATAAGCCAGGCAACGTTTGAAAAGATGTTGGCAGATTTAATCGCGGAGGATATGATGCCAACGAATACTGATGAGAGAATTTGATTTAAAATATTCTGCACAGGACTAGCTCCAAATAACTTCCTACCTAGTAGACGAACTGTAGGAAGAAGAATTGATTCAAATTTTGAGCTGGAATTAGAAGAAGTGCGTAAAGCTCTCAGAGCGTCAGAGACTATTTCTACAACAGCGGATCTGTGGACTTCTCGTCGCAGAGCGTATCTCGGAGTAACAGCGCATGTTATTGATAAGTCAACTCTACATAGGTCATCGTATGTTTAAACGTGTGCAAGTTTCAAAGGATCCATACATATGACGCAGAAAGGTTCATAGGATCCAGGAAGTTATTCAATGTAACTAGTTTGCGATAGAGAAAATGGTTCATGATTGTGTCACAGATAATGCATCAAATTTCAGTAAAGCATTTCGAATTTTCTCATCTGAAAATAAATCTGATGAAGAGGAAGATCAAAGTAAAGTTTATGATGATGACAAGTTGAGATTTTACCACTCTTTGATGAACGTGAACCTAACGATTCGTGTGAAGAGGGTGCATTGTTGTGCTTCAACCTCAAAGGAGGTGTGCAAACCATACTATCAACTTGATAGCTACGGCAAATACTCAAAATGCACGAAATGATAAGCAGTACAAACGTGTATTCGACAAGTCAGTCGGGAAGGTTCAAGCATTGTCCAATGCAGTTAGCAGAAGTTCAACGAAAAGTGACACAATATTAGATGTAACAGATCTTGCTTTCCTGAACCCAACAGAAACGAGATAGTTATCGGACTACATGACAATAAAGAGAGTTTGCGACATTGGACTAGAGAAGATAGATAGCTTTGTACCAAAAAGCACTAAAGCAACCAGAAATAGCTGAAACTGAAATGCCATTTTTGCAGAGTTATCTGCGTGTAATGAAGCCCATAAATGACCTGACATTGCTGCTAGAGAAAGAAGAAGGCAACTACCTAAGGATTTCATTCCCTCTATAATTGGCTTAAAATTAATTCTGGAAAAACGACAGAACAGTAAACAGGATGCAGTTTGTAGTCCATTACTTCACACGAAGGCTTCACACGCAGAATGAGACCGATACAAGAATCATTGGATTACAAGCTTGGGACTATACTGATGCCAAAGTATAAACTTCCTCTATTTGATGAAAAAGAGCATCATACATAAAAACTGAACTGATAAAAGCAGTGGAAAAATTCAAGTACGAAGAAACAAATTGTTGCATGTGTGATGATGGAAGAAAAAGTACAACTGTAGATGTTGTTGAAGACGACAACGACAACCTCTTCAGATACCTTCAAGTTGCCAAAAGAGCGGTATTGCTGATGAAGTACGTGATTATCTACACTCTGGAGACACCACGATTAATTTGTTACATAGGTTCCGACATGTGAAAGAAGCCTTCATTTATTACAATTCTGCCTTTCCAAGTAATGCAGCCGTAGAACGTCTATTTTCAATGGCCGGGCAGATATTAACCCCACAGACATGCAAGCTACCAGACAAAAGATTTAACGAGCTTGATTTTTAAGGTCTATTCTTAAAAAAATAAAAAAATAAAGCAAGAACAGTGTTCTTCCTATTGTATAATTGTGAATTTGTCTGAAACGCTTTTTTTGCCTTGTTTTTTTTTTCATAGCGGAAGAAAAATAGTTGACTTTTAGTTGAAATACTGTATTAAATATAGTTTCATTACTAGTAGTTGCAACTAATAGTCAACTAATTAGTTTAGTTATAACTAATTATTTTAGTTATAACTAATTAGTTTAGTTATTTCTAATTAGTTTAGTTATAACTAATTATTTGTTATAAAAAATAGTTAACTAAAATTATTTAACTTTTGCCCATCATGAGTTGTAACTAACAGTTAACTAATTTGGTTAGTTGCAGATAATTAGTTAACTAAAATTTAGTTAACTTTTGCTCATCACTACATACAATCAATCATGGAAATAAATAAAAAATATCAAACTCCGTGATTGGTTAAACCTTTCCTCCATTGGATTAAAGGTGAATCACCAATGGGACCTTTATCTGAGTGTTAAGTAGATTATTGTTTTTGGTCTTTCGAATGGCCATGCTTTCGAATACCTGCAGAAGCACGACTACAGAAAAAAAGATTTTGACAACCTGCATAGCACGGGAGATCCAAGACTTTTGAACTTCCTGGAGTCCTATGCGATCAGCTGTGAAGAACCAAATAGACTCCTGAACTTCCTACTTCCCGACTCAGTGGAAGCAATCTATTGTGTTAAGTATCCCCAAGCAGGGGAAAAATACTGCAATTCCGGCGAGCTACCGACCTATCAGTCTACTCCCGTCGATGTCCAAGGTTTTGAAGAAAACATCCTCAGCAGGTTCAATCAGTCTACACCCGTCTCAACAATGAGTTGACATGAGTTGACACTTCGGAAAGAGCAGTTCGGCTTTCGTGCCGCCCATTCGTGTCAGATGCAGATATAAAAGCTTGTTGAAGATCAGAACACCCACTGACCCTTTCAAGGTACTGTGGCGCGGTTTTTCTTGATGTCAGTAAGGCTTTCGATTAGGTGTGGCACGAAGGGCTAATCTACAAGATGATTAGAGACCGGTTTCCTCCAGTCTTGATTTTGATGGTGAAATCATTTCTTAGTGACAGATTCTATCAAGCTAATGTTGGCGAAACTTTCTCCACTCCCCGCAAGGTAAAGGCCAGTGTCCACAAAGCTATGTCCTAGGGCCCGTTTAATTTAATTATTTTGCACATGATTTCCCAAAACCAGAAAAATGGACTTTATGCTGGTGACACTGCCACCATGGCATGGGCGCACCAGCCATCTCACGTTATCACTCGTCTGCAGAACCCGTTGAAGAAATTTGAAGACTGGTTTAGTTGTTGGAAACTGAACCTTAACGTCGGCAAACGCAAAGCTGTGTACTTCAACAAAAAGCTTAAGCGTCCCCCGGATTCCCTGTTCTCTTCAATAAGAAACTCGAATGAGTTGAAAACTACAAGTACCTTGGCGCTTTCATCGACTTAAGACTGTTCTGGATTCGTCATGTAACTTTGTACAAAGCAAAGAAGGCAAAGTACAGGCTCATAGTTCACCTGGGTCGAAACAGTGCCCTCAGCATCGAGGATAAGCTGACACTGTATAAGACGACGAGTCGGACCATCCTCCTCTATGGCGTGCCTGCGTGGGCAACCTTATGTAAAAGCAGATAGAGTGAACTTCAGTCCTTCTAGAATGTTACCCTGAGGACCACTGCCCAGCATGGAAGAAGGACCGTAAAAAATCATTACATTCACTCGGATGTGAACATGACTCACCTTGGTAAGTGTGTCCAAGATCTCCTGATGATAGTGTTGCAGACGATGAAGAGCCATGACAATGACCTGGTGGCTGGAATACCAAACAACGTGATGGAAATGAAGTGGCATACAAGGTATGAAAACCGAGGCATATTCTTGATGTCAACTTCGAAGACATTGGCAACGTTTCCTTCCCGGATTATTGGAAGATGTGATACCATCCATCCCCGCTCCATCTCCCAATCTTCTGACAATCATCAATCTTATTATTTTTTCATAATGTGGAAGACCTCTGGGGTAGTCAGTCTTCTTGCCTACTTCTGTGTATTTCATGTGGAATTTACTCTTGCAGGGTGAGCTTCGTGGAAGCACTGCTTTCATCCCACCCGAAGAAATGTACACTTCACTGTTCGATTTTCGATTGTTGTCTCACAATTCATCAGAATAGCTAGTCTACACTGATCGAAGCTTACCTTTGAATGCTGAAGAAGGCAGTTTGGCTGCCGAAATGTGCATTCATCCTATTAAATATTTTATGTGGAATAGTGGTTTTATCATGTTTCTTCTCGGGTACTCTATCCGTGGGCGTTGTGTACCATCTGGAAATGCCATTAAAATAGGGGTTTCCATTGCACATTTCAAAGTTGACTTCCTTGAAATGTGCAATGGCGTCTTTTTTTATTTGGAAATGGAATACACATAAAAACCCTTCAGATAAAAGTACAATAATTCTACCATTGAAAGTACTCTGTCAGATATGTATTTCAGAAGTTATATCACTTTAGCTGGGACACCCTGCATAAAACGACTTGTAACGACCTGTCATGAATGAATAAGAGTTATTACTAAGTTTCAAGATGACTGAACTTGATCCAGTGGTACCGTATCTAATAATACCATTATGGTCCGAATGGAAATTTTCAATGCCATGAAATATTTCAAAATCTCGTAACGACCTGTCATTAATGAATGAGTGAATGAATAGTGAATGAATAATTATATAAGAGAATTTCATTAAGGGTACGAGCTCTAATGACAGGATTATGGTACGATTGATCATTTTTAAGACTTATTATGCACGTAATATATCAAACCACTATATGAAACCGGGGAATCATATCTTAGAGTGATAATAAGCATGTCTGAAAATTAACTTCCCTCTTATTTTAATTAATCATTCTAGTCAAGGCTCTAGATCTTACGATTTGACTATACCTGTTGTAATATATTCAAAAATGATTCTAAAACTTTGGAAATATTGTTTCTAAAAGCTCGTGACAGCGACTAGTTTAGCATTCCTTCCTAGTTTATTTTATCATAGTTTGGCGAAACGTGTAGATAAATAGTTCTACAGTGGCTAAAAGAAATAGTGTGCCCATTGCCGCTGATTTCGCGTCATCGTGACTGATGACACCGCCAGATGGCACGACAATCTAATGCGCCGTAAAGCTCTAAATTAGGAAAGTACGGCAAACCTTTTCCACGCCGCCCGCAGCTGCTGATTGGTAGAAAAGCTGTCACGTGAGTTTGTCAGCCATTGTTGGCCCAAACGCAGCGATAGATACCATTGAAATGCATGTGCAAGATGCAATTTAGATTAAATTTTTAATGAAATATTCGTTGATTGATCCTAAATTTTAATCCGAATAAGCAAAATTTCAGGATCTTTCAATCTATGCTCCTTGGAGGTTAATAAATTCGTTAAAATATCCGAAGAAGTAATAAGAAGAAATTACTCAAATATAAGATAATGACTGAAGAAACACTCCAATATTTCGAAAGACAAATTGAAAAGGGAAGGAAAAATTCCGCGACCCGGATTCGAACCAGGGACCATGCCTATCGCTGGCACTGCTCTAACCAACTGAACTATCGCGTATATGAACAGCTTTGCTGCTACAAGATATCCAAATAAACTTCATTGAAGCCACAACGCAGTAACTCAATCGGCAGAGCAGACCCCGACTCGAAAGTCGGTAGCAGCAAAGCTGTTCATATCCGCGGTAGCTCAGTTGGTTAGAGCAGTACCAGCGATAAGCATGGTCCCTGGTTCGAATCCGGGTCGCGGAATTTTTCCTTCCCTTTTCAATTTGTCTTTCGAAATATTGGAGTGTTTCTTCAGTCATTATCTTATATTTGAGTTATTTTCATCAATTTACTTGATGGTTAAAGGGTAAGGACTATTCCCGACCTTCGAGTCGGGGCCTGCTCTACCGATTGAGTTACTGCGTTGTGGCTTCAATGAAGTTTATTTGGATATCTTGTAGCAGCAAAGCTATTCATATCCGCGGTAGCTCAGTTGGATAGAGCAGTGCCAGCGATAGGCATGGTCCCTGGTTCGAATCCGGATGGCGGAATTTTTCCTTCCCTTTTCAATTTGTCTTAAGAAGCAATTACGTTTATATTATAACTTTACCGAATGTTGCATTGTACAATTCTCAGACGATCAGAAAATATAATTTTTTGTTGAATATAGTTCTTTTTAAGAAAATACAATTCAATATAACAAGGTTAAACTGTCTGTGAAATGTGGAGGCAAAACTTGAAATAAATCGTCCATGTTATTTTCATCTTATTTTAGCAAAGTTAATTATCACTCATCATAAAACTTGAATATAACGTATGAAATTGAATAACGAAAATTTGCTATTTGGGTGAAAAAAAAATATAGAAAATTTTAATTATAAGTTTTTGGTAGATTTTTTACGTCAAAATTATGAACCTCCATAAATGAATAAATTTCAAAATACATTGCATGTGTGGTCATTTTTTTGTAATTTTTTTGTAATCAAACGGATAGTTTTTCCAAATTATAATTTTTAAAATTTTCTATCAAAATATAATTATCAAAGTAATTTTTATATTTAAATCAAAAACTTATATTTTAATAGTTCCTATTTTATTAAATTATATTTGATATTTTTTACAATTATAATTATACTGTTTTTTAATAATTTAATAATTTTTATAATTTAATAAAATTAAAATTGGTAAAGTGAAATTTTTGATATAAATATAAAAATTAATTCGATAAAAGTTTATTAAGTTATATTTTAATAAAACTTTATAAAATTATATTTTGATAAATAAAACTACAAAAACTACACAATGTTTTTTAAATTTTATTAATTACATGCAAATCGTTTATTAACGATAAATAAATAAAGTGAAAATAAACTAAAAACTTAATCTGGTTATCATTAAATTGCCTCAACGTTATCATTATTTATATGTAAAAAATTATAATTGAAAGCAAAATTTAAAGAAAAATCAATAGTTACAGAATTTACTTATTGTCAGTTATATTTCCAGACGATAATAATAACAAAATTTGTGAAAAGGATGCATTTAAGCCGAATTTTTGAGGAAGCGTAACTCACTTGATAGGGCCAGTTGGGCCAACAATGGCGGATTTGGTAGCAGACGACGAAGTTTGCCGTACTTTCCTAATCTAGAGCTTTAATGCGCCGACAATTACTCTATAATGCAGGGATTCAATGTAAGTTTAACAGCACGAACGTTTGAAAAATGCTTGCTTAATAAAATAAAATAAGATTGTAAACTTGAAATAATATGCAGATAAACTAAAAAAAAAAGAATTTCAAAGCAGTATTCGTTTTAAGCTTATTTATTTTTTAATCGAATAGCTGTTTGTATAAAAAGGTTAAGCGCAGAAGATAATTATATGAAAAAGTGTAATGGTTTTTAAATTGAAAAGTTCTTTTTATATTTTACAATTTTTCATAATTTATAAATTTTGATTTTCTGTGATTTTATAAATTATGTTTTTTACAGTAATATTGTTAATTCTTCATTTTGTTCTTAACTCATTTTTACGATCTAATTACAAAACCTATATAATCATTAATTTGTGTGACTAGTATTGTTATTATATTCATTTTACGTATGGTAACTAAATAAAATCAAATATGCAATGTTTTATTGAGTTCATCTGAGCTTTAAAAGTTTACTTTTCTCACATTTTGCACTTTTTTCTTTGTCTAGTGTTTTTACTAGAACGTGCAAGCGCGTAAGAATGTAGAACTTGATAATGCTATTTGTTACTGCAGTGTTATGGAGATTGCATCCGAAAGGATTTATACGTATCACAGACAAACATTTTGCAATATTATTTAGCATATCTGAATGCAATTCTGTTTCACATTGTGAATGTATCTTCCACTTTCAAAATCAAATCAAATAATTAGGCATTTTAATTCCACTCGTAACATTAGTAATAATCGTCCTAGGTTATATTATTATATTTTAAATTTTAATTTAGAGACACAACCAAACCGTAAAGCAAATGTAAACCAAACGAGAAATGAGAAAAATTGCTATTTGATTAAATATTAAATAAAACGATTACTGCTTTGAAATTCATTTAATTGGTTTATCTGCATATTATTTCAAGTTTACAATCTTATTTTTTTTATTAAGCAAGTATTTTTAAAGCGTTAATGCTGTTAATCTTCGAGAGAATTGGAGCCAGAAACTGTGGACAAAGGACTAACAAGGACTCAAGGAAACAAGATTAACAAGGACTCAAGGAAACTACTAATCCACAACAAAAGTTTATTCATACGAATGCGCATTTCAGCAGCCAAGCTGCCTTCGTCAGCGTATCTAAGACTTGATCAGGACAGAGTTCTGTTCAGATGAAGTATGAGAATTACATAGACGTATATATAGTAAAAAATGAACTAGTTACAATCCAATCAAAAGGCAAAAAATAGATACCAAGAAAAATAATAAATCTATAGAAGATTCAACTAATTTACTAAACAGTGACGCAGGCCCCCTGGACGTAACACAACTGAGAGATGCGGCAAAACTTCCATCTACCCACATTGAACAATAGGAAAAATAACCGTACAAGAAACAATGATGACACTTGATTGGTTAAACTCAGCTAGCCTATAGATTTATTATTTTTCGTTGTATCTATTTTTTGCCTTTTGATTGGAATGGAACTAGTTCATTTTGTACTATATATACGTCTATGTAATACTCATACTTCATAAGAAACTGGACTGGGTGGACAACTACAAGTACCTGGGAGTTATCATTGACTCAAGACTCTCATGGAACCAGCATATGTCCTATGCTCTGAACAAAGCGAAGAGGGCTAAGTACAGTATCATAACTCTTATGGGTCGCAACAGCGCCTTCAGCATTGACAACAAGCTACTTCTGTACAAATCGATTATCCGGACCATACTCCTCTATGGCATGCCTGCGTGGGCGACTATCTGTAAAACCAGATGGAGTAAACTACAGTCATTCCAGAATGTTACCCTGAGGACCATTGCCCAGCTGGACAGAAGGACGGTGAAAAACCAATCCATCTAACTCGATTTAAACATGGCCCATATCGGTAAGTTTATAGAGGATCTCCTTTTGATTATGATACGGAAGATGAAGACTCACGACAATAAACTTGTGAAAGGGATACTGGAGAACTCAATGAATATGAACTGGCATACGAAGTATCGTAAACCGAGGCACGTTCTTGACATCAATTTTGAAGATATTAGCAACGTCTCTTTCCCTGACTACTGGAAGATGTGATAATCTTATTTCTCCTTGTATTTTTTTTATTTCGTTTGGTTTTTGTTTCTGACAATCGTCAATCTTATTTTCTTTTTCGTATAATATGAAAGACCGCTTGGGTTGGTTAGGCTTCTTGATTACCTCAGTGTATTTCATTTGGAGTTTATTCTGGTTAGATGAGCTTTGTGAAAGCGCTGCTTTCGTCCCATCCTAACGAATGTACACTTCACTGTTCGATTGTCGATTGTCGATTATCCGGACCATACTCCTTTATGGCATGCCTGCGTGGGCGACTATCTGTAAAACCAGATGGAGTGAACTACAGTCATTCCAGAATGTTACCCTGAGGACCATTGCCCAGCTGGACAGAAGGCGGTGAAAAACCAATCCATCCACTTGGATTTAAACATGGCCCAAATCGGAAAGTTTATACAGGATCTCCTTTTGATTATGATACAGAAGATGAAGACTCACGACAATAAACTTGTGAATGGGATACTGAAGAACTCATTGAATATGAACTGGCATACGAAGTATCGTAAACCAGGCACGTTCTTGACGTCAATTTTGAAGATATTAGCAACGTCTATTTCCCGGACTACGTCTATCTTCTTTCTCCTTGTATTTTTTATTTTGTATTTTGTTTCTGACAATCGTCAATGTTATTTTCTTTTTTGTATAATATGGAAGACCGCTTGGGTTGGTTAGGCTTCTTGACTAACTCAGTGCATTTCATTTGGAGTTTTTTCTGGTTAGATGAGCTTTGTGAAAGCGCTGCTTTCGTCGCATCCTCAAGTCTTGATCAAGTCTTGGATACGCTGACGAAGGCAGCTTGACTGCCGAAATGC
>JAHWFO010048950.1:0-12706 GCA_023313115.1 Rhysida immarginata
AACAACTCGATGTGTCATCTTTGAATCAAATTCCCATAATTTTATAAGGTGACTCCAAAGTGCAGTTTTATAAGATGAAAAATTAATTCCATACTTCTTAAAATTATTCCTTAAGCATTTTAACAAATGAGGGACATCAAATAAAGTAAAAATTTGTTTCCCGTCGCAAGAAATGTAGGGTTTTTCAGTAGTGATTGAAAATTCTTTAAAAAAAAGTTTTTGATTATTAGCTCCTTGATCACATACTATTGCAATTGGCCTTAATCCAGTTTTAAACAATTTAGATAAACACTGTATGACAAGTTTCTTCAAAATACTAGATGGTGTAGTATTGTTTGAAAAAAAATAACCTATTACTTGCTTCCCCTCTGACCATAAAAGTTAAGACATGCGTAGCAATTTTTGAAGAATTTTCTGATGCAGTACTTTTGTCATCATAAGTAGCAAATCCATCAATCGAATCAGTGTTTTTGTTATATGTCAAGTGAGGTTTTAAATACATTTCATCGAAAGTAACAACACAAAATTTATCTCAAACACGGAATTTTTTAGTCATGAATGTCATTGCACTAAGTATTACATCTGAAAAACCTCCACACATCTGTATATTAGAAACACTTTTAATCAAAGTTGGCCTAGATGGTAAATGTAAAAAAAATTTCAACGCACTGTATGCTTTTGGACTAGCAAGATATAATTTCAAACATGTGTTTTTATCAGACAAAGTCAATCTACGACCATAACGGGACATTGTGCTTGCTTGTAACTGGCTCTCAACAAAACTAAACACAGACTTAGACAGTAAAGGTTTTAAAGCATCTAAGGCTTTGTTCACTCTGGCTTAAACATTTTCTGAATTTTTGTTCTGCAATATTTTATTTTTTAAATAATATACTTTAGAAGATAATTTCTTAATTTTTTTAGTTTTTGGGGAAATTATGCGAACTAAAATCCGCTGTTTTGGGCTTACTGAAACATTTTGGCTATAGCCAGGATCTGGTCCATAGTTACCAGTTATTGAAGATGAATCTGGTGATGATGTCCACATATCTTTGATGGGTCATTATATGTTGACTCTTGTACAGTTGATGAAGCTTGGAATGATGTTGAAGGACCTTCCACATGAACTGCATTCATGGAAATCTGCCTCATTACTTTTGATTTTAGCGTTATAATTGAAGGATTTTCCGGATCACCTATTTCTATTATATAAAAAAATATACATTTTTTTTAAGGTTCAAAATTTAATGTACAGTAGTTATTTATTTTGACTTAACTTTCGGTTAATTTACCTGTAAATTTCATAGGCACTGCTGATTCATTTAAAAAATGCATTTTTGTTGTTTTAAAGTCTGATGCTTTAAAATGGCCAGAACATACTCTCAAGGAAGTGTATAATGAAGTTTTTGTCTTCATTTTTAGTTCTGCAACGTCCAAACTATCCAACCACTGCTGCAATCTAAAAACAAGACTATTTATGAGATGTGGAATTTTATTTTTTACATTCGTTTTTATGTTAATTTTTTAAAAATAATCTAATTTAGGCCTATATACTTTGATAACTAATCTAGCAACTATAATTTTTTGTTTTTTAAAAGCTTCATTAAACCTACTTTCTATCAGTAACATTGGGATTTTTTTTAATTAAAAGCTTAAAAACATCAAAAAATGTAAAAAGGATTAATGATTAATAAGTCGTTTAACTACACATACTTTGTTAACTGCAAACATCTATATGCAAAAAAAAAAAAAATATCAATCATCCTTTTTAGTAGGATTAACAGTAAATGCTTATAAACGAGTCTATTAAAACCAAAATTAAACAATTTTCTATGGGTGATTATTTTGAAAGAAGTGAAATAATACAAATAATCTTTCTACCATGGAATATAATCACATTTTTTGTACTGCAATTCTGATATGCTGGGGCATAAAATCAAATAATTTTACTTTTATTAAAATTAGAATGATACAGCATCAAGCAGTAACCTTCATGTAGTGAATTTAATTATTTTTTAACAATTTTTTTTCGATTAACTCGAATTTCAAGCCTATTTGAATTAATGTTTTTGTATTATTTTATTTCATTTTTCATAAAATTGTATCATTTTCATTTAATTAATTTGTTCACGGTGTCAAGCAAAACGATTTCGTAAAATTCCCTGACTTTTCCCTGACATCAGCAGCAAAAAATAAAATTCTATCTTGATAGAATATTATTGACATTTTTCAATATTTCGTTCGCATTTTTTGGCTGATTTTGTAAAATTCCCTGACTTTTCCCAGTCGCTAGTCACCCTGTTTGTTTTTCATTGAAATTTGTTCATATAAAATATAACTAAACCAAAAAATACTAGTAAATTGATTAACTACCAAAAGCTTCATTAGGCCTTAATTAGAAAATTTATAAATGGCTTGGAAATGTTTCTTTATTTTGGAAATTTTGCTTCGAATAACGAGAGAAATAAAGTATGGAATACATACACAGTGGATGACAAAATAATATAACACTTTAGTGACTAAGCAATTTATTGTATCAGAGGTAACACTGAGGCGAATTTTAGGCGATTGTGGCCGAATTTATCATATGCAATTGCCAAAGGTTATGAAAAATTACACGTAGGAAATGTAACAGCATCTGCCTGACACCCCTGCAGTCAATTAAATATGGAATATGCGATTGGTTGCCAAATAAATTTGGAATAAGTAGAAACTATGCACCTAAACCGTAATGGAATCGACTTTGGTTAAGCTCCGTTTTGTATAAATGGGTGAGACCATAGCTTATTTGTGCTTCATATTCAATTTGTGCTCGTATTTGTTCAATAACTGCACGTCTGATCATAGCACCTATAAAAGAGCTTTCAGACGACAAAAAAATGACCGTTGGTTGATTAAAATTTTAGGGCGTCGGCTGCTATGGCCATTTTGCGCCCGACAAAAAGTTTAAAAATCCACAGTCTATGGACCAAAAGTTTAAAAAATCACATGAAAAAAAATTCATAAAAACGTGAATGACAAAGATACATAAAAATGAAAGTAGTCAAACTCTTAGTGGATGGTAAGAAGCAATCTGAAGTGGTGGAATTATTGAAATTAAACCAAGGAACGATTTCCAAAATTTGGAAATAATATAGGACAACGGGAAATGTAAAGAATGTTCAACGATCTGGAGCCCCAAGGAAACCATCTGCCAGGGATGACAGACGACTGAGAGCTATCGTTAAGGGCAATAGAAGCTTTACTGCTGCACAAATAAACAAAGAATGGCAGCGAGGCGGCATACATGTATCCAATGAAACTGTAAGAAAACGATTAAAAGACATGGGATATAGCTTTTGCAAGGCTAAGTGTAAACCCTTCATGACGAAGACGCATAAGAAACAACGTTTGAGTTGGGCAAAAGAGCATCAAGCTTGGACTCAAGATGACTGGTCAAGGGTGCTCTTTAGCGATGAGTCGAGAATCTGCATTGGTGGAAATGATGATGCTGGAACTTTGTATGGAGACTACCTTTTGAAAAGTTCAACGAACAGTGCCTGCGTTCTACTCGGAAATTTCCCACCTCAATCATGATATGGGGCTTATTTCGGCTCGTGGACCAGGACAGCTATGTATTTTAAACACTACTGTTAATGCAGATGTCTATTGCGAGATTATTGAAGGCTTTCTAGTCCCAACCATTGAACAGCAGTTCCCTGAGGATGACAATGTTACATTCCAGGAAGATAACGCGTCGTGCCACAGAGCCAAAAGAGTGGTAGAGTTTTTGAAAACTAAAGGGATTAAGCAACTGCCATGGCCTCCCAATAGCCCCGATATAATTCCCACTGAAAACTGTTGGTACACAACGAAACAACGAACACCCAACAACAAAACAGGAACTGAAGACTGCTCTACGAACATGTTGGGCAAACATCGACATCGGGTACTGCCGGCAGTTAATAGAATCCATGCGCAGCAGGATCAGAGGGGTAATTAAAACAAGAGAAGGTCCCACACAATACTAAGTAGGTTTGAAAACTCCACATTCCAAACTTGTTTGGCGACCTATCTCATATTCCATAATTCTTTGATTGCAGGGGTTTCAAGAAGATGCTGATGTATTTCCTAAGCATTATATTTCATAACGTCTAGCGATTGAATTTCAAATATCAGGACCACATTAACACATAATTCATCTTACAAGGGAACCCCACATAGCCAAACCGCTTTAACAATGGAGTCTTTGTATGGTTACGTATGGTGAAATTTTTTCGTTTTCGCGGTTTATTTTGAAAGAAACACAATTTCGCACTCGCTTATTTTGCAAGCATCTATAGTAGCTTCAGATGAGTAACATATTTCAATTCGGTGGAAATCTGTGACATACATGTTCAAGGGATTCCCTTGTTAGTGTAACAATTGGAGAGAATAAATTGCTTAGTCACGAAAGTGTTATATTATTGTGTCATCCACTGTGTATGTATTCCAAACTTTCTTGGAGGGGTTGTACAAAATATTACCTTTTATTATCTTTGGAAAACCTAAAGAATTTTCTATCCGGATGGGTTTTTGAGTTTGCAGCGCATATGCAGCACTTATTAGAATTCTTGATAAATCTAAAATAAAAAAAAAATTAAAATATTTAAATAACTATTTTCTGTTTTTGAAAAGCTATTAGTGCTTCATCTAATTTATTTTCAAGATTATACTTTAACATTAATGATTAAAAACTGCATATTGATTCAAATTTTTTAATAGTTATATGCTAACGGAATACTTACATTTCTGATGCTGAAGGATCTTCGTCGTTTTTATTCATGGTGAAAAATTACCAAGAAAGGAAATAACTCTTTTACTTTCGATTTCCCAAAAACGGAAGAACGTATTTGAAATAGTGTATGTTTATATTATATTATTTTTTGGGGGATTTCAATAGATGTATCATTTTACTTTATTTGATATGGTGTTGACAGCCTAACATTTTTTTACCGTAGCAAAGTTGTTTTATTACTTGGCAATGGTTATACCCAACGAGATAGAATACATAGAGTGGCTGTACAGCCGCCATATTTGAAACCAATTGAATGTCCGTCCGCCATTTTTTCTTTAGTATAATCGGCGTGGCAGACCTATAACTAAAGCATGGTTTCCTATGGGCGTAGTAGAGGAGCCCATGACTAAAGGAGCGATTTTCAAACCTCGGGTGTTCTGCAAAATATTTTTATTGACAGAAAATCAAATTAAAACCTTTTAAGAAATATAATAATCTTTTTATTTTAAATTATAATAAATTTTATTTTGTTTGTGGTAATAACAAAATCCTAAAAGTTTGATAATTTAAGTCTGCTGCGGAAGTTTGACTCAAGTGCATTGTGAAAGGAACTAAGGAACACTAAATTAGAGGATTGTAAGTGACAAATATTTTTTAAATGTACAATTTACACTTCATATTTTAACGTTTTTATTTTTTATTTTTTTAATAGAATCAGCTTATTGACCCTTACATATAACGAGTCTTATATACAATTGCCTGATAATTT
This sequence comes from Rhysida immarginata, assembly GCA_023313115.1. Lineage (NCBI taxonomy): Eukaryota > Metazoa > Arthropoda > Chilopoda > Scolopendromorpha > Scolopendridae > Rhysida > Rhysida immarginata. The sequence continues at coordinate 5,526 of JAHWFO010048950.1, forward strand.
TCAAAAGACTTTGATTTACACAAGTGATTCATTCTACATACATTATATCACTGTATCCTGCAGGTAAAAATACTGTCTAGTGAGGGGAGGGGAGGTGCCGCGAAGACCAAATATGAGAATACGGGGTGAAAAAATGATCATCATGCCCCGGGCGCAATTTACCATTGCCTGCGGTTTATCTTACCAATTTAAATTTCCATGATAGGCTTTGCCTAACTGAGGAACCCTACATACGAAAGAAATGAAGGGTATACGAAACGCCTACGTTAATATAACTAATTTGCAATCTGAAATAAATGTTGTTTTATCGCTTCGATTACTACAGTTGTACGCTAAACAAACAGCAGGCATGTTCACGTTCTATTATAAAAGAAAAGAGAAAAAAAAAATCCTTTACCAAACTCAAATAAAACCACGACTTTTTGGTCACTAGAAACCCAGATAAAGCTATCTGATCCAACACGTCAGGACTTCGCTACACTAAAGAAAACATGGCGACCGAGTTTGCCGCTAGTCGCCGCGAAGGGCGCTGTATCCAATGGGACAGCCTCTCTATGTATTCTATCTCGTTGGTTTTACCCTTAGTAAAATAATATAAGGATACATGATAATCTGACGCCGCTGAAATGCATTGTTATAACAGCACAAAGAATCAAAGAACACGATAAACAGCTGTGTTTATATCACGTGATAAACGCTGCCCGAATCATGGGGGCTTCTCTGCAGCACACATTTCCCGCCACTTACGTCTACGCGACTTCGCTGAGTGAAGCGTTTTCCCGCATCAAAACAATTTTGTTCCAGCATCAATGAGATTTTTTATTTGTGTCCCTTTTTTCATGTTTGTATAAATGTAAGATTGTAAATATTGTATATACTTTCATATTCTATATATAATGTACATATTGTAGGTTTTTTATACGTGTACATGCATCATAACAAATGTAATACTTTGTATTCTTCTTTGCATTTTTTATTGCTGCTAACTGCAATAAACTAATTAATTGTGTAAAGAATTTTGAGTGGAAAATTCTCTATCTAGTACTTAAAATCAGCTTATATATTGCTAGAATTGGTTAGCTGATCAATTCAATTGTTAGACATAATTTGCACCTGATACGTTTTTTTTTTTTGTTTTTTTTTGAAGGATAATTATTTAAATAAAAGTAATAGTAGTCAGACCTATAATACCACAGTATTTAATATGTTATACATATTTAATTTAGTACAAGTTCTCCAGGTGAATAAATAACTATGAAGTAGCTTGATGCTTAAAAAAATCAATACAGGTAATGCAGCCTTACTAAGCTTTTGCCAGTGGCAAGATGGTAGAATGGTGGCGCCATCCTTAAATAGGCCATGAGCGCCCTGTGGAGCTCAACGATGCTTTTAACCACTTTTATAAAGCGTTGGGCACATTATTAGATTTTATTTTTTTTATTTAGTTTATTTTTTGTATTAATTTTTAATTTGTTTTATTGCATACAACAATTGTGTTCTATAGTTATTTTCAAGCAATATAATTTTAATTGAACATTAAAACGATTTATATTAAAAATGAGTATATGTGTTTATTTTTATTTGTAAAAATGTAAATAAATCTTATATACAAGGCCATCGCATTTATAATTTATCAAAGTTATAAATGGCCTATGGGTTGCTTCAAAATTTAGAAGACATTTAGAGAGTTTATGAAGTAAAGACCATTATCTCCTACTTTGCATTTGGGACCCCTTTTCTTATTAAGGGAGTTCGTCTTAAGGGTGGCGCTTGTGTCGGTGCATGCGCAAATAATTGTTTGGAGGTCAACTTGTTTTGATGGATACTGGAGCGCATCCTGTTTGCCTTGTAATCGCAGTGACTTTTAACCTTATTTTTAACTTTAAAAATACTGGATTCGTTAAAAGGATGCCTGCTACTTGTTGTGTTTATAAGTGTCACAAGAGACATAAGAAAGATCAAATATTCGATTTTAACGGTTTCCAAAAGACCGAAAACAACAATCAGCTTTCGTCCGAGCAATTAACAGAAAGGACTGGGTTTCGAAGGATTCGTCCAAAATATGTTCTGAACACTTTGTTTCTGGCGAGATTGAGTTTGCGGAAGATGATATCGATTATGCTTCTACTGTTTTCCTGCATAACAGAAAAATAGACAAAGTGAATAAAGAATCTGCGGATCGCAATCTCAGACGTCTGAGAAGATCGCTGGAGAAGGTAGTTCACGTATAAAATTTGTAATTATACGGAATTTATAAAACTTCCTCCAACAATATTAAAGAATCGTGTTTTATTTGTTTATCAAAGGATGCTCAGTTTCAAAAAACAAGTATTAAAAACTCAAGCTGAAGCCCAAGCCCAGTTAACTTGAACGTCGTCGGCAGAAAAATGTTTAACAGCACGATCCTGCTTTAAGACTGCGATGAATAAATTCAAACGATAATTTGGGCAGAAGATTCAAATTTTTTAGCCAAATTATAAGCGATGGATCAGTGAAACTCTCCCTGGTTATCAGTATGTTGTTAGGAGCAGTTGACCATCAAGCAAACTTTTATAGATCTTGTGCGAATGCGCCGACACTAGCGCCACCCTTATGAAAAATGGCTTAATATTATTGCTAGGCCTATTGTTAATATTAGCTAATTTCGGCTAATACTGTAAAATTAAAAATCAAAATTTTATATTCTGCTTTTCAGCATACGTGGAAATCATTTTACGAGTTATTTCATGTTAGTTGGACGAAATTAAACAAGTAAAAATGAAAATTAATACGACTGATGCATATGCATATCCGCTATTCAATTTTTTTTCGGTCTACTTCAAAATTGATTATGAAATAATTGCTCAGTTAACCTTATTTTTACGTGGGGTTATATTTGTGATACTACAGAGGGTTGAGTACGTTACAACTAAACGATTTGCAAGCGTCATTTGCAAGTGACTATAAAAAAAATAAAAGTCTCTTATCTTCCTAGTGATCAGTTATTAGGCAAATGTTTTGAACGTCGGAGTTACTTAAGCTATTTCTGCGAAAATCATACATCCCGCCCACAGAGCCCAAGTCTGTAAAGTTGCCGAATGCGCGACGCCCAACGATATGAAATGAGTAGATCGCTTATTTGGCCGCTTATTTGGGGCAATTTGAAGGCGGCGAAAAGTGGAACTAATCTCTATTGTTAGTGTAGGCGCCATTACTATGGTCTGAAATTTCTTAAGCGACCTCTCCCAAATTTAGATGCTTTTTAATAAATGCGGTATGCAGGGCGCGTTTCACATCGCGCACTAAACGCCTTTGTGCGTCCACTAAACGCACTAACGTATTCGTCATGGAACCCGCACGTGTTCGTCATCGCGAGTGCGCGCACTACCGGCAACACCCCCTCTTCTATACGGGGTGTTGCTACCGGGCGTTTCGTGCGCGCACGAAATGACCCTAGGTTACGAGTAGAGTCGTTTAGTGCGTTGCAAGATGGCGCTGCCCTAGAGCTTGAAACGTAGCGATAGATAGTTCGGAGTTTTAGTTACCGTTAAAGAGCCAACAGGTATAATAAAATAATTGAAAAAATCTGTATATCGTTTAAACTGACATTGAAAACTACTGTGTAATGATCTATTTCAGCGTGTTATATGATGGGTTTTATTTTGAGCAGTAGGCTCTTCCCGTTTTTCATGAGACACACAAAATGCACTACACTTTTTTCACCGCTCGCTCGACGTCGAACGCGCCCATAATTTCATAAATAACTCTAAACAATCATTCTGGTATCACTGAAACGACGGTAACATGGTTGAAGATGTTACAGAGAGATCGAATCTCAGTGCGGTGAAGACCATGTCAGCACCGTGAATTACAGAAATAATTATCAATAATTGTTTGTAAGCGCCCACAGCAAGATTTTTTAACTAAACAAACTTAAAAAGAGTTAATAAATTCATTCAATGTCATTCATTTAACGTCACTCTTTTTTTTTTTTAAATCATCCATTCGTGACTTCGCTTTAGAGTTATACATATTTTAGTAAATAAACCTTTACACGGAGTGTATGGATTAAAATGACAAAGTAATATTTGGAAACTCTTTCTAGTTTGTTTACTTAAAAAAATATTGCTGTGAAAGCTTACAAACAATTAGGATTAGCATTAAAACATTAATATTCGATCGACATCTTTTATGTATCAACAACCACGACATAAAAGATGATCAGGATTTTTACATGAGAAAAACATTCTAAGACGCGGAAAGATAAAAACCCACCTGTGAAAGGTCAGTGGTGAACCTTTGATATAACTATTACTACAATTTAAAGCTGGACAAGAAATCGGCATTGAGTTTTACCATGGATGAAGAAAAGATGGATGGGACACTCCTATGCGTCGAGCGTGAGTTTTTTTTCAGTGGCGCTCTCTGTGGATTTGCGTAGTACTAAACGAAATCTGTCTGGGAAATAAAGAAAAATAGTTTCAGTTTCTGCTTTGCGTAGTACTAAACCGAAACTTCACCACCATCGTTTCGATTTGCGTATACTAGAAATTTTTTAAAAAAGAAATTCATATATTAAGTGTCTTTTTAAGATAAAAGTGTGCTTAGCAAGTTCTTTTATATTTTTTATTTTATTGTTTTTAGTCTATTTTTAATTTTATTAATCAATCTAAGCAGATGATTATATTTAGTACTACGCAAAGCTCCAGATGTCGCCCCAAAATCAAACTCACTGGGGACGGCAATGGAGTGTCCCATCCATCTTTTCTTCATCCATGGTTTTACTGCAAACTTCAAACGTAAGCATACGATGAAGGCCATTTTTTGCCAAACAAAGCAATGGCCGACAGGCTTTCAAATGGGGACGCATTGGTGGCGCTGAAAGCAGCTCATGAAATGAGCGATCTACTCATTTCATATCGTTGGCGACGCCAATCAACACCCCCTATAGAAGAAAGCCTCTGCACGACGTCGTGACGTCATGATGAGTAGTGCAACAAGCATATAGAAGGGATGCATCACAGAGCTATAAAAGTTGCTTTTCTTAAAAATATTCAAGTTTATATAAGGGCATAAAACGCTTTTTATACTTTATTAAATAAGTTGTTATATTTTTTATTTTAATTATTTTTATTTTATGTATTTTTTTTCCATTTTTATTATTTTTTTATACTTACTAAATAATTTTTTATTTTATATAATATTTTTTATTCTATTTTTATTATTTTTTATAAATAATAAATATTAATTAAAAATACAAATTAGATAAAAAATAAGGTATAATAAACAAAAATAATTAATCTAAATCAAAATAAAAAGCTGACGTTTCGGATAGAGCCTATCCTTTATCAAAGCAAGAGGATAATTCTCTAAAAGCAAATAGAATATTAGAGAATTATCCTGAAGTTATTATTTTTTATACGATACTAATTTTTTTTAAATTTTGTAATGTTAAATTCTTCAAAATTAAAAACTAATATTTAATGAATTAAATGTACGCTTAAAAAATCAAAAGTCAAATAACTGACTGTATAATATCCAAACAATACAATTAAAACGATTTTTCGAAAGCATTTTATTATCTTGGAGATCACAAATAATTATATACATTAATTGGTATTATAAATAATGAACACATATGTGGACAAAATATAAGGAATTTTTAATGATTCATTTAAAAATATTAAAAAAATGATAAAAGAATGACTTGTTTAAAAATATTAAAAAAAAAAAAATTATATGAGAATTACTCGTTTACAAATATTAAAAATATAAAATAGAAAATAAAAATAATTTTATGTGGATTTGTGGTTCCTCATATTTTGTTCACATTAAGAACACATGTAACTAAAAGAAAAGCTCATTTATTTTATTTTCTTTAATGTACTCAATTTGCGGTTTTTTGATTCTTTTTTGAAACATCATTTTGAAAAACATCATTACACTAATTATTGAGGAAAATGTTGCATGAACAACGTACTAAAATATATGTAATACTGTCTGAGAGTTGTGATCATTCTCACAAGTTTCAAAATGTTCAAAGATTTTCCAGTGATCTAAAAATCGTAGGACAATATTGGCTGCTATTGCACGGTGGTGTCTCATGCCAAGAAAATCATTTTCAAACTCTGGAGAAGTTAATTTCTTAATTACTATATAACAGTAAGAAATGACATTTAATGTGTGAGGTGCAGGATACATTAAACCACCTCTATCAAAAATTGAAATCCATATTTCATTTTCTGATTCTACTGTTCCCATAGGTAATGACCGTTCTGTTATAAGGAATGTTTTACACTGATCACACTGGAGTTTTTTTAATGCAGAGCGTGCACAAAATCCTGCAACATATGTTAACAGTGGTAGTAATGCTGCTACATCATCAAGATCTATTTCACTTTCAAATATTGCTCTTGCCAAATTGTTGCTATCATTCTCATCTGCTTTTTCCCAGTCATGGTTATTGTCATCAACATCTAAAGGTATACGTGCACATTTGGAAGAGTGTATGCTTAATGATAACAAACTTTGCAATCTAATTTTATTTTCATTTTCGTAGATTTGTCGTAAGGAGATATTGTATTGGGATCCTGAAAGTTGCCGATATTTCCCAAATCTGCCTTCTAAGGCATCAGTCTGCATCTTGCCTAGGAGTACATACTTAAAACCCAATTTTTCAATACAATAATGTGTCAGTTTAATGAATGCCGTTGTGGTGTGTTCAATTGCTGTATGAGTTTCTGTGCTAAGTTTTCCAGTTGTAGAACCCATATCCCTCCAATATAACAGCTTATTTAGAAACACATTCTTCACATTATCATCATCATTTGTAAATGGTTCCTCATACAGATTTCTTTTGTGGTGACCTTTAAAAATTGTCTTCACATTAACAATGTCCCACCAAGTACAAATTATTTTCAGAAAATCAGAAGTGCCCTGATAATGTAAGATTTGTTTTTTTTTTTGACCTAGATGAAGGAGACCTTCAGCAGCATTTTTGTTGAATATTTGTAAAGCAAGTTTTACACTTTGCCTCTCTAAACTTGTAGGAAAAAGTGCCTTCACTGTTAACCCATACCCATATTTTAATAGCGACTCACTTTCACATTCATGGAGCTTCTTTAAAGCTCTAAAGCATGAAGTTTTTATGCCTTTTAGACTTTCGAAATCTGGGAAATAAAAACACTGACCATCATTCCGCT
>JAHWFO010048959.1:0-16633 GCA_023313115.1 Rhysida immarginata
GATGGTCTTATTTTTAAAATGATTATGGATGGATTTCCTCAAGACATAATTACTCTGATACACTCGTTTCTCTCCAACCGGTTCTTTCAGGCCAGAGTTGGAGATAATCTATCTCCTATGTATGAAGTAAAAGCTGGTGTCCCACAGGGTTCAGTCCTGGGGCCAGTATTATTCAATTATTTTATGCGAGACTTTCCAAGTCCTTCTAAATGTAAGCTCTTTTTTTACGCAGATGACGCTGCTATACTGAGCTGTGCTCGTCAACCAGCCGTAGTAGTCTCGCGGCTGCAGAAGGCTCTAAAGGAGTGTGAAAGCTGGTTTAGCAAGTGGAGGCTAAAATTGAATGTAGACAAATGCAAGGCGATGTTTGTTTCCAAGAAGAGAAAGAGATCATTAGATTCTCTAACACTATATGGCAAAAAACTGGACTGGGTTGAAACTTATAAATATCTTGGTGTTGTTATTGACTCTAAACTTACCTGGACTCCCCACGCAACTTATGCGTTGAATAAGGCCAGGAGAGCCAAGTTTAGCTTGATTGCTCTGCTGGGCCGAAATAGTGCTCTAAACATTGATAATAAACTCCTACTCTATAAGGTCATTGTTCGGACTATTTTGACGTATGGTATGCCCGTCTGGGCCACAATATGTAAGACTAAGTGGAAAGAACTGCAGACGTTCCAAAACGTTACCCTTAGGACTATTGCGCAAAAAGATCGGAGAATTGTTCGCAATTCCTCCATTTATAATGACTTCAACATGACTCATATTGGCAAATACGTTCAAGGGCTCATGGAATCCATGCTGCCCAATATGGAAAATCATAGCAACGAGCTAGTCTCGGGCATTTTAAAGCATCCTATGCATAGAAAGAGATATCGTGACCCAAGGCATATACTTGATATTAATTTTGAAGACATTGATAATGTCTTATTTCCAGATTACTGGACTTCATAGGTCGTGTTTTATCTAATACTAGTGGTCTGCTTCTATTCTAGACAATCGTCAATCAAATTTTCCTCCACCAAGAGGAGGCAATTTTTCTTTTATACTTTGGATGACCTTTGTGGGTACATCAGGCTTCTTTACTAATTCAGTGTATTTCCCTTGGAATATGATTATGAAGGGTGAGATTATGGAAGCTATGCTTCAAGTTCCACACGAATACCGATACACTACACTGTTCGATTGTCGATTGTCCTTTCATTATCAGTAGAGCCGTCTTTACTCTACTGGTCGTGGTCGATAGTTGGATGCTGAAGAAGACAGCAGTGCTGCCGAAATACGTATCCATCAATTAAAGAAATTCTTGTGGAATAGTGGTCTTTTTATTCATTCTGATATTCGAAGTTATCCACAGATTCTGGCGTAATTATCTCCCGTTGACAAAAATTACAAATTTATTACATTTTTTTAAAATTCAACAGTTACACCTCCAGAAAATCCTCCCTCCCGTAATAAGCCAACATCAAGAAACCTTGTTTTAAACAAATATCTGAAAAACCTTAGAGTACAAATTTCTAAATTAAAATACAAATAATAAAATTAAAAGCACAGAGTAAAAAATAAATGTAACGATGACAGTCTGGAACATTTTTAGGATTTAAGAAAAAAATATTTTTCTAGTCAAGTATTGGAATTTTTTGAAACTCAAGTTAAATAATAAATCATTAGATGGTCAGTGAGGGTTTTTATTGTACGCCAACCTTAGCTGTTCAAATTAATAATGAAAAATAAGATAGAAAATTCCTAAATAAATCTGTGCATCGTTAGACCATTCAAAACAAATTGTTTGCACTTTCAATATACCATGCTTCCACAAAAGCATATAAGATGCTGAATTTTTTTTTCCATTTACCTTCTGTAAAAACAGTAAGACTATTGCTAAATTCAATAAATCTGGACTTTTTAAATTTAGAAATTATTTTACAATTTTAAACTGTATATGGGCTAAAAAATATTTCTAAAAATATTAATAAAAATGACTTAAATTTGCTTTCAGTAAAATTGTATCTTCCATTCTAATAGAATTAGGCTTTTTTAACAAATGTGTTCAAGCAACAAACTCTTAGTTTACATTACTGAAGCATGGCATGCATTTCCTCACTTTTCTCCTCCATAGGTATAGATGCAAAGTGAAGGAAAAGGTTTTGGAATTGTTCCACACGCAACCGAAAGACTTCTTCCATAAAGGAATTACATGCCTTGTTACACAGTGGAATAAATGTCTTAACGCATTTGGAGAGTATTTTTTAATTCCTTGTATACACTTTGGATAAAAAAAAATTTCGTTTTCATTGGTACGACCCTTATATAAGAAAGTTAATAGTAAGGACTTAACAGCTATCAATCCTGAATAGGTAAGTATTTCAAAATTTCACAATTTTGTTTTCTATGATAAAGGTTCACTTCTCGAAAATCTTGGTCGTCTCTTGAATTTGAAGATTAGCATGAAGGCTCTTGCATCTGCTAAAGATTCGTAACAACGTGACATCATGAAGAAAGAATCCTCGAACAAAATAAATCCGCAAATTAAAATTGTTTCTTAATAAATGATCCGTAAGGATTTTTCTTTTTAAACAAAAATCCCAGATATGATAAATGTAAATGAAAAATCCCAGCTGGATATGATATAAATAAAAGTGAATTATAAAGTAACGTTGGTACTGCAATTTCTTTTAAAAATTAGTGGAGTTAATTAACATTCAGCTCTCAATACACAATCAGCTGAAACCAACAAAGTTAACTTAGATGAGTACACAAATAAAAATGAAAAGCTTTTACTGGCTTATTACTTTAAATTGACCAAGTCCATTTGCCAAATAAGCAGCTAAACCCCATGGGAAACTGCCCCATGATAAGCATATGTCGTAATTCAAGCTCATTTCTTCGTTCATCCAATAGCTTGCAATGTTCCACGAAAAATCTTAAATCAATCAAGGTAAGACACACAGAGAGGGGATGGTGCAGGTAAGTAACGTTGAATTAGAGCTTGGCTCGAAATTGAAATATTTTTGCATACGTTGCGTACGTCTTTTCTCTTTAAAAAGTCATTATCATTTTGATTTACAATCTGAATATTTTGTCCTGTCGGTAAATTAGAAGCCTTACTGACCTTAGAAAAATTTGCTATGCTTCCCGTCTCCCGGTCGTAGCATGGATTCCGCCCGTAGAAATCCTCATATCTTATTTCCTTTCTCTCAATCATGGCTGTACACATCCTTTTCGGGGCATAGTATTCCGGCGTTGTTTCATCTAAGACGATGAAGCTCTCTTTTTTTCGTCGTCTCCTTCTTCCTTTCCTCCCTCACCGAACTCCAAGCTCTCTCTCTCCTTCTCTCCATTCGACGTCATCTGATCTCTTCTTAGCGGCCTCTCTTTTTCTCCTCCAGAAACTTCTGTTCCAAAACATTTTAGTTTTTTGTCAGAGACAATACGGCGCATGTGACACCCACAAACTTTCTTCTTTATATATATAGAACTAGCAGAGAATCCGGCGTTGCCTGGGATAATTACCCTTGTAGGTAAACAGAACAATCTCAGAAAGTATAAATTAAACTTCAAATATCCCTAGGTGATATACCGGGACTTTATTTAACTTCTTTTTGACTTGCCTGAGATTAAAATCATATCCAATTTCCCCACCGGGGAATATCATTAGATATTTTAGAACCAAGTTTTTCTTGCCCTTGACATACCCTCTTGGTCTATTTGAAACTCCCGTTGTTCAGATGTTCCAATGCTCGTATAAGTTTTTCTGTTTTAGCTGCAGAGTTTCTCTGACCAATACCAGTTCTTTATCTTTCCTTTCCAGACACATAAATGTTTGCCAATCGTCTGGACGTTTGACAGGGAACTCAAGGGAGACACATGTGACAACTTTTCCTCGTCAATAGACGCTACCTTATTTATGTTCTGTAACTGCATCATCATTTTATGCTCATTATTAATAATTCTTGGAAACGAACGTTCAATCATCGCATTGTCAGCATCTCAGGTTCCAAAATATTCAATTCACACATAATATAACGAAAAGGCATTTTTATCAAATGTTTAGATCTGCCTTTTTTTTTTTTATTAAATTTTGCAATATCTTAAAAATATACACATGAAAACGCTTAGAATTAATGCAGTAAAAATTCGTAAATATACACATGAAAATTCGAAAAAAAATTTTTCTAAATGCTCACGATGGATGGACCTCTCCAAGTATGCCATAGCTAGCCTAAATAATTTCTTAATCACGTAACCTTGCTTTAGATGTATAATATCTACTCTGCTCTCGAAGCAAAAGTTGGCCATCCAGTATCTACAGTTACTGATCATTTTTAAAGATTTTCAAGAAATTGGTAAGTACTACGAGCTCTCAAATCTAAGAAAATCCTGAATAAAAGGAATTCTATGCATTGTTAAATATTGAATTTTTTTATATTTCAGAAACTTTGTCTTGCTTTGTTGGTGTAACGTGGAAAAAGCAGAATCTTTAAAGTAACGCAGTGAAATGATAAAAGCACGTGACAGTGAACGGATATAGGAAAACAAATGAAATTTATTACGTAACATAAGCCTTAAATAGAATAAACAAATAAACGATCAATAAATCAATATTTGTGGAAAGCTTAATTTAGCTATCTACTATTTGGCCTTTTTTAAATAATAAGTGATCAACATGCTATGGTAATAAATTAATTACGTAGGTAAATCTTAGCAACACACACAAAATAAATACTAGACTAGCCGTAACAAATAAATGAACATTTCTAATAAATGACAAAACATTCATATGGTCATAACGTAAGATTCATATTATCAATTCAATGAGAAATAAAGCCACTGACTAATACCATATAATGATATACAGATACTATCAATAAACCTTCAAATAATCTTATTCGCCTAAGCGATATCACAAGCTAAATACAACTATTAATTGTACTTATACTACTTTACAGAAAAGCACAATTGGTTACATCAATTCCCAATCAATTAATATATTCTCGCATTTGCAAAGCGAGAGCTAGGATTATTGTCGTGAGTAAATATTTAGGACATATGCGTAACAACGCAACACAATGACGAAACAAATTGTATTTGACACAAGTTTCTACTACAGAACTAGTCAGAGTTCAATGTCCTTTACGTAAAATCTTGAACACTATAAATTATGTTTACAGGAGTTTAATGTCCACTACTAATGAATAGTCCTTAAAACTATTTCTAATCAACGTAGCACATAATGCATAGGTAATGTCACAGTTCAAATAGAGTCCTTATCGTCAAACTACTTAATGAAAATTACATGCACGTAGAAGACACTTCCCGCACACATTACCTGTAATTAAACGATAAACAAGACACAAAATTAATTTCATTGGACAGAATAACTTAGCGGGCTGACTAAACAGGAGACGGGAAGATTACGACCACCTAAGACCGTTGTTAACGGCGGGCTGGATTAATGTAAACCCCAGCGCTTGCTGCACGTACGCAGTTAATCCCGCTGGCCATATCCCTCTAACAGCCTCATTAGAGCGAAGTTCTCTCCGGTACAACTCCCCGAAGCAGGCTTGGAGTAGCTGGCCGTTATTGTCAATAGCAAAGAAGGTATTCACTAAATTTGATGCGTACACTGATAACGTCCGTCCCAGGGATACAGGCGTCTCGTGGGCACTCGAGTTCGACTCGCTGCTGGCGTCGATAAAGTCTCGGCGTCGCTGCGATGAAAACGCCGCCTTAATAGCTTGCCGGCATGGTTCGCTCGCGGCCACCCTCGCTGTCGCTGAATCCGGCGGGTGTTCCAAATGTTCCCCGTGCTGAGTCCTGCTATAATAGCACATAGTTCTTGGCCCGGTTTCCTGCCATCATCGTTCCTTGGGTTCCTCGTACGCTCCTTCCTTTTTCTCTTCCCTCTCCCTTCTGTTCTTTTCCATTTGAAATTTTCAAATTTCGCCCGTTGCTCCCGATCTGTTTTCCAGTTGGCTGGGGCGTGATGACGGGTTCGACGGCAATGCTGACGTTGCTCCGCCCTCCTCTTCGAGCTATAGACCTTTTTATCGGGATGGAGTTGCCATAATTTACCGCTAGGAGGCCGACTTCCGTCCGCCATAGCTGGAATTCGAACTTCGTCGAACTTGTTGAACGCTGTGCTAGTTAATAAGCCATTTGAACGCATTTGAATCGATTAATATGCCATTTAAAGGTGGATATGGTAATATTTGTGCAGTGTACAGGTGCACTAATAGTTACAAAACCCTGCATGACTGGAAACATTCTGTGTGCGAAGAACACGGAACGTCAAAAAATGATTGCATCTGTCCAAGACCATTTCAACTTCATCGATTCCCCAGAAATGAAGAAAAAAAGAGAAAGTGGGTTGCCAAGTTGAACAGAAAAAAATTCATCCCACATGCTGGATCTCGGGTATGTCTTGTAATATATTATTATTTTATAATCTTTAAAATAGTAATTATATTCTCCTTTTTTAATATAAAACGTGCTAAATGATATTAAAATGATAATAAAATAAACTAATAAAAATTATAAAGACTAATACATGTTTTGATTTTTGATGTATGCTGATATGATATCTTCACCTAATTCAGTAAAAAAAATATTTGTATCCAACATGCCTAATAAATATTTTTCGGTAAAAATTCCGATTAGCGTCTCCTAATTATCAGGGAAGGCATCGATCACGTAAAATTTTTCTTAGATTATATCTATAATATGATAAATCATTCACTTAAGTAAATACGTTACAGTACGTTCGGAGCATAAACGCGACATGATTCTTCCATGATAATTAGGGGTCGCTACTCCAAACTTTTACCTATTTTTCAGTCAAACACGTTGACTTACCTATTTAGTTACTTACCGACTCTAATAAGCTTTTCCATGCTTATTTTTTAGTGCGTATCAGGTCGCTTTTTTGCAGAATTTTAGAACGCTCCGTGAGTAAATCATTCGCGCGCGAATGCCAGTCATGGCGTCGAACATGTGGCGCCGCGATGTGGATAAATACACGAAACTTTAGAAAAAAAGGTCTATAGAAAACCCGAGAGCGAAAGCGAACGCATAGTGTTAGTGAATTGCGTGTTGATACCATTGTTAAATCCTATACCTCGTCCAACAAGAGAAAAACAGGGCGTGTTTCCGGTCTGATATCGACTACTCACTCATCCGCAATGCTTTGTGGGATCTCTCCTTCAGCGGCTACACGAGTCAATTTGTAATGGCGTCGCCGTGCAACAGCTCTTCAGCCAAACAAGGAAAAACTATTCCCAGCCAGGCTAGGGAGATTTGTGTGGAACGTATTTTGCTACTTTAAAGGAAAACAGTGTTTTAAAAGCTCATCTGCCTTGATAGAAGAAACTTCCAAGGCAACGCAAGTTTCTTTTTCTTGCGTTCGAACAATTGTTCAAGAAGGAAACGAAGCGTCTTCATGCGAAGCTACCACCCCCTCTCCTCACTTTTCGACTCCTGGAAAGAAAAGGCCCAGGGAATCTCGAACAACGAATCTGGATGACTTTGACCTCTCGATTGCACGAGCATGTGTATCCGAAATACACTCAGAAGGTAATTATCCTACTCTGAAAAATGTGTACCAGAAATTTAGAGAAAAAACTGACTACGTCGGATCGAGAACTTCCTTCGCCACCATTATGCATGATAAATTGCATATGAAGTATGGCAAAATCAACCACCGTCAATTTTACATCGAGCGGACAGATGTTATCGTACAACGACGTCGTTTTTTAAGGCAAGTACAAATGCTACGCAGGGACCCCCACACGTACTTTCATATATCTGGATGAAACGTGGGCTAATGCACACCATGGCCGTGAAAGACAGTGGCATCACGACGGGAAAAGCTGTGCTCAACCAGGGAGCTCGGAACCCTACCGCGGGCGTTTCATCCCTACGGGTAAAGGCTCCCGTCTCATTCTTTTGCATGCTGGAAGCGATAAAGGGTTTGTGAACGTATGCTGTTTATTATTTCGGTCAAAAAATAAATCCGCAGATTACCATGACGAAATGAATGGGGATTGTTTTCATGAATGGTTTAGAACAAAACTGCTGCCAAATATTCCGAAAAATTCAGTAATCGTCATGGATAATGCCCCATATCACTCGGTGGAGAAGGCCAAAGCGCCGTGCAGCAATACAAGGAAATCGGATATGATAGAGTGGTTGGCCCTACGAGGAATACCTACCGAAGCAAAAATGTCAAAAGGTGAGCTGTACGATGTTATCAAACAACACAAAACAGCAAAGCGCTATGTTATAGATGAACTGGCTAGCGATGCCGGCCATTTAGTGATAAGACTACCTCCTTATCACTGTGATCTCAATCCCATTGAACTTATTTGGGCACAGGTAAAAGAATATATACGGAAGAAGAATACAACTTTCAAGATTGCTAATGTTGAAAAACTAACGAGAACGGCAATTGATAATGTAACTCCTGAAAATTGGAGAAAAGCGATAGAACGCGTTTTGCGTGTGGAAGAACAATATTGGGAAACGGACTGTTTGATTGAAGATCAAGTGGAGCCTTTAATAATTCATGTTAATGGAGAAGACAGCAACAGTGAAGAAGAAGAAGAGTGGAATGACATTAACGTTCTACCACAATCTCCTTAGCCTGAATTTAGATATAATTCAAAAAGTCTTTTTCAAGACTATACATTCAAAGGCCATTCTCATGGCCAGCAAATAAACGAAAGAGATATCGTTAACTGTAATGGAAAACGTATCATAAAACTGTATTTTATTAAAAAAATAAAAAATAAGATAGCATCTTTAATAAAACCTTATAATTCTTTAAAAAAAAACAAAAAACATGTCATTAGAATGTATAAATACTAGCAAACCCGCGCCCGGCGTTGCCTGGGCTTTTTAAATCATGAAATAAAAATACAGTATAGGTAAATTGTAAAAAACATTTACTTAATGTCAAAAAATTAATGGAAGTTTTTGGACTACACCTAAGTCTTGAGTACTTCCTTATAAACGACATTTAATGTTGTTGCATCTTTACTGCAAATGTATAAATTTCTAGGGTCGCTAACTCTAGAACAGGCAACATACAGTTGGCCATGTGAGAAACAATCTTCTTGCAAATTTACTCCAGCTACTTTCAATGTTTGGCCTTGAGATTTGTTAATTGTTATGGCAAAGCAAAGTTTAACTGGAAATTGAATGCGTTTGAACTGAAAAGGTAAGTCTGTAGGTATTAAAGGGACTCTTGGAATTAAAACTGTTTCACCAAGACCACTTCCAGTAATAATTGAACCTTCTATCACATTATCTTTTAGTGATTTCACAATTAACCTTGTTCCATTACAAAGTGTTGGAGGATTTAAATTTCTAAGTAACATTATAGGAACACCAATTTTAAGTTGTAATAAATGAAGTGGAAAACCAGAAGGTTGTAATGAGTTTAAAAATTCCACAGGGTAATGTACTGCATTTTCAGTTTGTAAAACTGTGTTGATGGAACAATACTGTTTTACATTTCCTTCAACTTTGTTCATTATTTTTAAGTTTATTAGGTTAGCAGAATCGTTACGTGGTGTTATTATAGTCCTCTCTTGGAACCATCCTAAAGACTTGAACTGAATAATAGAAATATCGGGGTAAATTTTTTCAATCAAAGAATCTAGTGATTCGACATAATTGCACAATGAAGAATCAAGTTTTATCCTACCATTTACTTCTGGTTCACTGCCACAACCAATTTTCAACAATTTTGTAGAAAATGCATCTGCCTGTTGATCATTATTTAAAAGGACCCTCATGTTTTTAGTGAGTGAAAGATGAATAACATGCTCACAAATAAAAGACTTTTTTAAGCAAGCATTTACTTCGTCAGCAACTGTATCTTTTGTTATAACTGGTAGAGTTTGACGAAAGTCACCTGTTGTTGCATAAAAGACATTTAATGTTGTTGCATCTTTACTGCAAATGTATAAATTTCTAGGATCGCTAACTCTAGAACAGGCAACATACAGTTGGCCATGTGAGAAACAATGTTCTTGCAAATTTACTCAGCTATTAAGATGAAGTAGAATTAGCTTATGTTTGTTTGTTTGCTCAAGAGATGGCGCTAAGCGTTTAGATCGCCGATCACCATACGATGAGCAGCCATGTTGACGCATTTTGAGAGCAATTAACGTAAATAATTTAATATAAAACCAATTTTTGTGAATTAATACCTAGCCTACAAAGTTTCTACATAAATCCCCTAACAAACAAAACTTGTTTCATAAAAATCGATGCAGTAGTTCTTAAGGTTATCGAGCACATACACCGGGGAAGTGATTTAGATTTATACTATGTATAGATTTAAAAAAAATGATGGTTAAACAGACTGCACGTTATTACCTTAAAATAAGTAAACGATATATATAAAATTGAGTTAAAAGACAATTTTATGAAGTGTACAATTATTTTAATTATAATTAAAGCAAAGCAACTGAATAATATTAAAGCTTCTGCTGTAATATTATAAAGCGCTTCTTCAATGAGACATGAGACAGAAGTGAGTAAGCGCATGAGGCCCCCTTTCTCTGATTGGCTAATCTGAAACTTCCTGTGACACACTCTGTTTTTCTCTTGTTGGACGAGATATAATGTTGCACAAACTTTTCCTTGCATTTTTGGTCATGAGATAGTTGCTATTAATATGCCCTGCCATCATTATTAATATCGATTTATTATCAATAATTATTATTTTTTCGAAATGTGAGGTAGACTGTGACCTTCCCCATGCTTTGAACGTCAAGTATGCAAAATTTCATCAAGATCGGAATACAACTGTAGATTTGTATAAGACACAAATAAAAAAACCCACAAACATCCTTCTTTATATACAGGGTCTTTATAATTAAAGTTACATTTTGACATGGCCATAAAAAAAATCTACTGGGCTAAAAGCTATAATACTTGGTAATATTATACAAGAGGGCATGGGAAGTTCATACCCACCAAAAAAAAAATTAGTTCAAAAGGTCACCACCAGCATGGAATGGCGTTCTATGCAATATTCGTATACGAAATTAAACACGAAGACAGGTTAACAAGTCTTTAATCGTTACTAAAAATAATTTTAGTCATGTATCTAATTTTAGTAACGATTAAAGACTTGTTAACCTGTGTCTTCGTGTCTAATTTCGTACACGAATATTGCATAGAGCGCCATTCCATGCTGGTGGTGATCTTTTGAGCTAATTTTTTTTATAGTGGGTATGAACTTCCCATGCCCTCTTGTATAATATTACCAAGTATTATAGCTTTTAGTCCAGTAGATTTTTTTTTATGGCCATGTCAAAATGTAACTTTAATTATAAAGATCCTGTATATAGAACTAGCAGAGGACCCGGCTTTGCTCGGGATAATTACACATGTAGGTAAACAAGACGTTAAATTATAACTCCAAAATGGTTAAATAATAACTCAATGAATACGACATAAGAGCGAAAAGACTATCCATTCTATGAAAAATTAGAAAAACAAGAATTCTAGGTGAAATAACGGGATTTTATTTACCTCGTCTGGACGTTTGATAGAGAGCTCAAGGGAGACACGTCTGACTCATTTGCCTCCTCAATAACCACTGCCTTATTTATGTCCTGTCACTTCATCATCATTTTCTGCTCTGACTTTTTGTTTTTTTGATTAAATATCTTAAAAATAAACAAATGAAAACGCTTAGAATTAATTGTTTTGGAAATCCCATTGTTTTGGAATTTTAAAGTTTAGTCAAATTCTTCATGCATACTTAGGCCTATGCATACTGCGATTTATTCGTACTCTAGAAAAAGGAAGTTGTTCCGACAGTTTGCGAGATTAAAAGAAACCAAAAGTAAATGCATTAAAAGAAACCAAAGTGAAAATTGTTAGCTGGCTTTCTAAAATTAACATAATTTGATTAATTATCAGTTTTTAAATGATATACAGGGTGGTCATAAATTATTAAGCACATTTTGACAGTGAATATTTTATTAACCAAGAAATGTACACACTTCTTGTGAACATCATTGAAAAGTACAACTCAAACAGTTTGTCAGGTGTCACTATCACACCAGGCGGCAGCACTGTTTGGCGTAGGAACACAAAACGCGAAAATGGTGACCGTGCAGCAGAAAGCAATGTGCGTTCTTTGGTTTCATGAGCAGAAATCCGTGATAGCAGTTCAACGGCAATTCCGCTTGGAATATGGACAACCTGCTCCTGGAAAGGATTCCATAAAGCGGTGGTATCAGCAGTTTAAGGACACTGGAAGCGTAGCCCACAAGAAAGGTGCTGGTAGGCCTATCGTCAGTGAGGAAGTCATTGAGAAGGTGCGAGATGCGTTCCAACGGAGCCCTACGAAGTCAACTCGGCGCGCCAGCTTGGAATTGCGAGTCCCACGATCTACGGTGATGAAAGTGATGCATAAGCGTTTGAAATTGTATGCCTACAAAGTTCAGATTGTTCAGGAACTAAAGCCCGACGATAAACCGCAATTGCATTCGCGGAGCTCATTCTGCACAAAATTGATGTGGACAACACGTTCTTGGATAAAGTGGCTTTCTCAGATGAGTCAACATTTCATGTTTCCGGGCGTGTGAACAGACACAACTGTCGCATTTGGGGATCAGAGAACCCTCATGAAGTCCGTGAACATGTTAGAGACAGTCCAAAGGTCAATGTGTGGTGCGCGTTGACTGTCAATGAAGTGATTGGACCATTCTTCTTCACAGAGCAGTCGGTGAATAGCATCACATACCTTGACATGCTGCAATGTTATGCTATACCGCAGCTTGAACAACGACAACCAGATGTTATTTTTCAACAGGATGGTGCACCGCCACACTGGGGAACGATTGTGCGGCGATACCTGGATGAACAATTTCCTGGCCGTTGGATTGGCCGCGGGGGGCCAATTTCATGGCCTCCGCGATCTCCTGACATCACACCACTCGATTTTTTCTTGTGGGGATATGTAAAGGACCGCGTGTACTCCAGCAAAGTGCGTGATCTTGATGAATTGAAGGAAAGGATTGTGGCCGTCATTGCAACAGTGACACCTGAAATGCTGCGGAATACATGGCGTGAAATCGAATATCGAATGGATATTCTGCGAGTCACTGCAGGAGCACACGTGGAAGTGCTGTAACTTCGGAATATTACGGAAAAAAACTGTTTGAGTTGTACTTTTCAATGATGTTCACAAGAAGTGTGTACATTTCTTGGTTAATAAAATATTCACTGTCAAAATGTGCTTAATAATTTATGACCACCCTGTATAATTGAATTTACAATGGCAAGATAAGTCGGAGATGGAGGCAAGGCATTTATTTAACAGCGTCGGGTTGGGGGTTCATTTGAGTTGGTCTCGAATCTAAGCCGAGGGGGACTTCAGTTTAGGTGGAGAAAAAAAAAAAGGTTTGCTTAGATTTGAGCCAATACTGTATTATGTTAACGAAAATTAAAAATATCGAGGCATGTAATCTCAAATGTACCCTTGAAAAAGGCCGTGGAAGAAAGGCTGACAGAATGATTTTTCTTAAAAATGTCCAGTCTCAGTACATTGCTGGAACTGCTCATTTGATTAAGAAAGCCCTGACTTGTTCAATGAGAGTTAAAAAAGCTCTTGGATGTTTAAAACCGTCAGAAAGAAAAACTGAACAAAGTTTGCAGTACATTGGGACAGTAGCCAGGTCATTACCTATTCAAGTTGCTGAAGATGTTCTTCAGGATGAATGGAAATGTCTCCAATTAGATGACCCTGAAGAAATTACACAAGACATTGATAAATACTGGGACCAATTCTTTTCTCTAAAAAACAGCAGTGAATCTCTGGTAAATATACAGTCCAGTCACATTAATGTGACCACCCCTACGTTCAACGTCAGCGGAAAATGGTTACGTCCAGAAGGTACGTACCAGTATCAGAGGTGGGGGGGGGGGATATAGGAAGGGTGTCAGAGGGAAACAGAAAACATTGCAATTGTTGGAGTCATGGTGAAACGTAGCGATTCATCTGACCTCCAAAAGGGGCATAATCATTGGCTTCAGAGCCAAGGGCAGCAGTATTTCCGAAACTGCTAGTTTTGTGAACTGTTCGCGTGCCGCCGTGATGAAAGTGTACCATGCATGGCAGAATGGCAATACCTAAAATCAGCGACGTGCCAAGTGAGGGGCACAACGGGCCATTGGTGACAGAGGTGAACAACGGCTACGGAGATGCGTGCAAGCGAACAGACATGCAACTGTGGACCAACTGACCTCCCAGATACACCAGGGGGCTACCAAAAGTGTATCATCAACGACAGTTTTGCAAGCGTTGCTGCGTATGGGGCTCCGTAGCAGACGGCTGGTTCGTGCACCAATGCTAACGGCTGGTCACCAGTGACAAAGACCGACATTTGCACGTCAGTACAGCAACTGGACAGCAACAGAGTGACGAAAGGTGGCTTTTTCCAATGAATCACGGTTTATGCTCCATCAGACAGATGGGCGATGGCGTGTATGGTGTTCAGCATCAGAAAACAAACACGCTGCAACACGTGCCGCAAAGGCCCAGGCCGGAAGAGGCAGCGTTTGGTCTGGGAAAAGTTTTCATGGCATTCCCTGGGTGCACTCATCATTGTAGACGGCACCATGGATCAATGGAAGTACGCATCTGTCATATCGGACCATGTCCACTCCTACATGCACATTGTGTTTCCTCAGCACGATGGCATCTTCCAGCAGGACAATGCGATGTGCCATACAGTGTTTATATTTAATCTGATTATTCTCAATGTACGTTATATTTTGCAGTTTTTTTTTTAAACTATTTAATTTTGAGCCATTCCTTGCCATTTTATGAGAGGATTGTATTTGAAAATTGTAAAAATCCTGTAAAACTTTATAGTTGGTATCTGTAATAGATTTTAATGTTAATAGAGCTCTTATTTTTTGTTGTTTAATATCTTAGTCTACAAAGTCTCTTTTTTTAATATTTCAGTCTACAAAAGTCTCTTTTTTTAAATATTTTAGTCTACAAAGTCTCTTTTTTTGATCCCCTACCATGCGCCGATCCCTGTAAATGATAACATTGTTATTCAGCTGTTAAGAATACAGAAGATAAGCATTGCAGTTATATTATATTAATAAGGAACAAACTTATTTGTTTACATCATGTATATAAAACTAACAATCGACCTCTGTATGTATAACCAAGTGTAATAACCGTATTTATAATTACTATTAGCAAATTACTAAAATTAATATTGCTAATCTAAACAAAATGCAATAATAATTAATTGAATTCAGTTAAAATTAGTTGAAACATGTAATGAGTAAATTATGATATGATTATGTAATTGCTAAATTATAAAGCAAATTACAATATTCTATACTGGTGTTATTAATGTGGAAGTTAGGTACTGCAGGACACTTATTGATAAGAACGACATCCTAATATAGAGGCAAATATCAATTCATTAAACCTAGTGAAAATTAAATATATGATTGTACGGCTGTTTAATTGATCAAGTTGGATGAGAACACAACAGCTCCTATCTTCTAAATTTAGAACAACTGTCTAATAATATTGTTATCCATTGTATTCATTTCACGAAAATTTTAACAGTTTAGAATCATATCGTAATTTATTCATTATATCATTTCATTATGTTTAACTGACTCGTGTAATTGTAATCAGTAATTTATTTATGTATTCATTCAATCATGTTAAGTAATTTATTACTGTCAATCCTGTAATTCAAATGTTTATAAGTTCACATTTTATTAGTTTTATACTAAAAACTAATACATTGTTTTATACATTAGTTTTATTGTTGTGATTGCAACTCTAACAGACGAATTATTTACATGTTGAGATCAATATGTTCATTTTATTCAAGTTCTTCATTTACTTGGTTGTTAAGATTTCACTCCACCCGTGCCATTTCTCCCCCAAAACGACTGAGGGGAGAAAGGAACCCACATGGACGCAGTTAGAACCTCCTCCAACCAGGAAGTGAAGCGGAGGGCAAGCCAATTCTTCATGGACACTTGCACATTCTCTCATTTTAAACTTGTATTTAACTGAAGATGGTGTAATTACCGAAACGCGTTTTAACGTAATAAAGAAGATTTTTGTTGCTATTAGAACCTAAGTCTATACATTTATAGAAATACGCAATATGTATCAATTCAATATTTATGGACAGTAAAATTTCTTAATGAAAATTCGAAAAAAAAATTTTAAAGGCTCACAATGGATGGACCTCTCCAAGTATTCCACTGCTAGTCTAAATAATTTCTTACTCACGTAATCTTACTTCAGATGTACACTTGATGTTGTTGCAATTCCCACTCTTCTCTCGATGTCTTGAAGCAAAACTTGGCCATTCATCACTTTGTGTAGTCTAGCGGTCGCCGATTCTTCTATTTACTTGCTTACCATTTGCTCAATACAGCACGGAGCTAAAGGAGTGCTTCATCTGTTCGTCTTTCCACTCTTTCTCAATAGTCTGCTAACTCTCCATTATCTGAAGTTACTGATCATTTTTAAAGATTTTCAAGAAATTGTTAAGTACTAAGAACTTTCTTTTCTAAGAAAAGCCTGAATAACAGGAATTCTATGCATTGTTAC
>JAHWFO010048998.1:0-15575 GCA_023313115.1 Rhysida immarginata
TAACTAAAGCTCCTAATCTAGAACTTTAGGGCTAACTGGGACGCTTTCTTTATTTTATTATGTAAATTATTTTGTTTCTTTGACTTATATTTTATGAATTCTTTTTCTATTTATTTTCTAATTTGAAAACTGCATTTTCTATTTTGAAAAGATTATTTTTTCAATTGAAAACTACATTTTATCGATTGCAAAAAGCTGTAATACAAATGAGAGTATTTATAACGGACGAAAGCCAGTCAGAACAAAGTATTCAACTACACATTAATGACTAGGTAATTCAGTCGCCCATTGGATCAGGGGAGATTCATCAATGGAACCCAAGTCCGAGTTGAGTAATAATTTTGTCTGTTCTGTGAATAGCTAAACTTTCGAAGGCATCCAACAGGTGTTTATTTATTTATTGATTTGATCAATTTTACATTCTTTATAGAAAGGTCATGACCGGTTTCCAAAGAGCGTTTAGCTATTGCTGACTGGTTACTCCTCCAAATTTCCTATGTGCCAAATGCTCCTTGAATCTAATCTCAATGTTCCAAAAAGTTTGACCTTTATAGACCTTAGGGCATTTGGCACATAGGAAATTCGGCAGGAGTAACCGGTCAGCAATAGCCAAACACTCTTTGGAAACCGGTCACGACCTTTCTATAAATAATGTAAAATTGATCAAATCAATAAGTAAAAAACACCTGTTGGATGCCTTCAAAAGTTTAGCTATTCACAGAACAGACAAAAAATAATTACTCAACTTGAACTTGGGCACCCATTGGTGAATCTCCCCTGATCAATGGGTGACTGAATTACCTGGTCATTAATGTTCTGATTGGCTTTCATCTGTTATAAATACTCTGCTTGTTCTGTCCCAAGTCAGTTCTCTCAAGTTCTTCTCGAGGTTCTCATTTTGGTCTGCTGAATAATGAAAAGCATTCGAAAAGCGCTTCCAGTAATTTCAGGTATTTTTTTCAACTTTTACTTTGTTGTGGTTAAAGAGTCTTATTTTATTCTTTAAGTTTTACAACGTTATTTAAGATGTTTATTTTTCTCAAAGGGAAAAACAATTTTTTTTTGGTTCTTATGCCTCAAATTCCGATTAGTTTATAGTATAAATTAACAACAAAGCACATGGAATTCGATAACCGTAAATTCTGAATGGTTCTTATTGTAAAAAAATGTGAACCTGAAAAAGAAGCAGAGTGATGATGAACAGAAAAATCTGCACCATCTAACAAGCATATGTTGTCAATTTTAAAGAAAATTAAGTCATACGTCCTGTATGGCAATGATATTCCACCAGATCTTTTCAATTTGTATAATTCTGTGAATATGCGATTACAAAAATTTATATTCGTTCATGTAAACAATGTTAATAACAGTATTTTTCTGAAATAAACGAATGACAATTTTTAACAACCTGGTCTCAGAGTTGATTCAAAAACTGAATATGAAAGAATTTTTGGGTCCCCTGAATTTCATAATAACGGAATTCAACTGTAAAATAACAAAATGACTATAAAAATACAGAAGGGTGTTTCAGCCTTGAGTGAACAATAGACACTTTTTATTTCACTTTATACCACAACACAACTGATTGTGCTCTAGTCTCCTCTGTGCCTGTATAACTGCTTTGTTATACAATGCATGCACTCCTTCCAGTATTCTGTCTTGGTACAGATGATGATCGAGTGCATGTGTGGAGACTTGTGGATCTGATAATAGACAGAGCCGATTTTTGAGCCTTTTTTGCTAACACTGTGAAAGCATAGTTTGCTGCTGTGGACAAACCTTTTCTCGCATTCATTTACCACCCTGAGGACATTAGTAAATTTCCCAGACTTTGTTGCATTCAGAAAATATATCCATGACTCATCTTATTTATTCACAAACTTCACTTGTCAGCCACTAGATACATCTTGTAGAGTCTTCAAGCAGCAGTCTTCCTCTCAGCCTTATATTTTATTTCAAATCTTGCAATATTACATAATATACTGCTATACAACAATTGTTCTTTAGATCAGTGATTTTTCCTTTATAAAGAGTCTTCAATTCCCTGATGTCTTTTGGTTTTTGTTGTTAGGTAGGGGTTTTCCTACTTTTGTAGTTTACAGAAGCTTCAGTAACAACAATGGACTTTTTCGATGCCATTTAAAATTTTATAAACTCTCCCTTTCGAAACAAACTCTCCTTTTCATCTTGTAAAATTTTATAATTTCAGTATAATCGTAATTTTATTTGAAAAGTGCACTTACACATTCTCTAAAAAGAGAATAATCATCAATGGTATGGTAACTGAACCATAGAGAAGAAATAAGATAGAGAGAGCATTCGCCTACGCAGTGAGCGATTTCAGGGTGCCAACATTGAAGAAAAATAGCCAATAACGATTTGAGAAAAGGGATGATTTGGGGATGGATGAGACGAAGCGGTGCTATTTACAATACAAAGACTGTGTCGTTTAGCATTTTCAGGAATGTAATTCTCCGTAAGATGAATGGTTGCTGTGAGGAAAGGCAGGAGGTGATAGTGAGCGATTTTGGGTGCTAACATAGCAGAGACTTCCGAGTTACGTGACTTGGGGATGTTGGGTACCTGCGCAGAAGACCTTTACACGCTCTATCTTATTTCTTCTCTATGAGCTGAACAGAATTTAACACCACCACTTCTAGTACTTGGAGTGTGATACTTTTAAATGGCTCTAAGTCATCCACCAACATATTGAATTTGTATAGCATGATATCATATGAAAATTGTTCATACTAGGCAAAACCAACCTTTCATAAATACAGTTTACTTATAGAGGGAGGGGGGGTGGCGGAGAAGAGATTTGATGACAATAAATAATTTCAATTCATTTCATTAACAATTGGAACCAATGGTTAGAGACGAAACTTTTAAAGAGTTGCTTTGTTTTCCATCTAAAGTTGCCCCATTTTGTTATTTACCTAACCTTGTAATTGACCATTTTTTTGTTATTTTCTCTCAAATATTTAATTATTGTATAAAATTATTGTTATATTAAATGTGATGTGATAAATGATTTATTTGCATTTCATTATTCCATGTTTTTTTCCTCCGACAATTATTACAATAGAGACAAATTTTTATCATTTGCATTTAATTATTACAACGCCCAATTGAGCCGGAAACTGATGGGATGTTTCTTTCAGACCATAACTTTGACTTGAAGACTACACACGTATACCCAGCCACAGATGAAAGAGATACAGATGCGATATCTGAATGGCAACCAGATGAAACTGCGACGATGGCACCATCGAGTGAAAGGAGTGATTTAAAAATAAATCTTAAAGCTAATTGCTATAAACGATATGCAAAAAAACTGCAAAATATTCACACAAATTTACAATTGATGAATAAATTTGACTCTAAAGCAGAGCTGTTTTTTTGTCTTCATTGAGCAAGTTGGAATTTGTTGACGGAAATTTAAAAAAGGTTGTGCTAAATGCCAGGTTAAAATCACCTAAACTATAATTTTTTATATTTTCAAAATGGTAAAATATTGCAGATTTCTTTAAATAATGTAAATATTTATTTGTATAACTGCAGGCAAAGATGAAATTCAGTCTTGAGATGTTAAAGACCTTAAATCAGGATGGTATCCTGTGGCTGACTCGAGTATGTCGGGTGGCTTGGATATCTGGCCAGGCCCCTAAGGGATGGCAGCCAGGAATTGTGGTTCCTATCTTCTAAAAGGGAGATCAGAGAGATTGCAACAACTATTGAGGCATCTCTTTGCTCAGCATTCCTGGGAAAAGTATATGCTAAGTGTCTGGAGAAGAGAAGTCAGGAAATAGTCCACTCCAAACTGTCGGGGGTGCAGTGTGGTTTCTGACCTGGCCGAAGCACGACCGATCATATCTTTGCTCTAAAGCAAATCTTTGAGAAATCCTGGGAATATGCAAAAGATGTCTACACTTGCTTTGTAGACGGCAAAAAAGCATATGATAAGGTTCCTCGGGAGAAGCTCTGGCAAGTGTTGCAAGATACAAAGTGGATGGGCAATTACTGGTTATGTCTCTGTACGAAAACTCTGAGATGTGCATCCGGATAAATGGCATTAAGTCAAGACCGTTCACCGTGGGTATTGGACTCTGCCAAGGGTGTATACTGTCACCACTCTTGTTCATTATCTTTATGGATTGGATAGACGGGCAGCCGACGCAATAAGTGTGTTTGTGTGGGCAACTGCTTGGTGGAGAGATTGCTCTTTGCTGAGGACCTTGTCCTCCTTGGGTCTTCTCGCACCAACCTTCAGCATGCACTAGATTGGTTTGCAGCCAAATGTGAAGAGGCTGGGATGAAGATCGATGTGGCTAAGACTGAGGTTCTGGTCCTTTCAAGACAGCCTGCTCAATGCGTTCTCCATGTTAGGGGAACCCCATTGAGACAGGTGGAGAAGTTCAAGTATCTCGGGACTGGATTCATGAGTGATGGGCAGGATAGAGAATTGGATGCTCGGATCGGTGCAGCAAGCTGTGAACTGTGGCGATCCATGATAACGAAACCCGAGCTGGGAAATAAAGCCAAGTTCTCAGTTTTCAAATCTATCTTTGTCTCCATTCTTACCTATGGTTGAGTCTTGGGTAATGAACGAAAGAGTGCAATTGCAGGTATAAGCGGTTGAAATGAGATTCCTGAGAGGTGTGGCAGATGTTACCCTACTAGATAGAGTGCACAGCAGCACTATAAGGGAGTCTTTGAGTGTTGAGCCGCTAGTTCTCCGCATTGAGAGATCTCAGTTGCGCTTGTGTGGCCACGTAATACGGATGTTGCAAACTGTTCTTCCTAGGCAGTTATTTTCCAAGCCAGTGGGTAAGAGGCCAAGGGGTCGGCCTAGAACCAGGTGCCTATTACTATGGAGAATCTGGGTTCGAGTCACATGGGTATTACTATGGAGGACATGTGCCTAATGGTGGAAGATCGCGGTCGCTGGAGATTCTCCATAGGGTTGCTGCCCCTGCGACCCTAACGGATAAGCAGGCTTGAAAACTAAATAAGTAAGTATTTGCATAGCAATTTCAATCAAAGCAAAGATTATTAAAACCACAGAGTAAACAGAGCGATCATGCAGCATTAGATGTGTTAGCCAGCTGCGTCGCCACCGGAAACTCTCGCGCAGCCATCTTTTGGTGGGACTCAGATCGCAAATTCCACGGTACTTTCCATGTGTTTAGGCACGTATTTGAGGGTAGGAAACGTTTTTTTTTCTACTTTAGCTAACGTGGAATGAGTGAACAACATGCCAAACTACTGCGTGGCATACGGATGCAACATGAGATCAACAAAAGACAGCGGGTTATCTTTTCACAGGTAAAGAAAAGAGAATTGTAAGTCATCGTGTGTTATATGGGTCAATCGTGGGTCGTTTTCAACCCATTCCCAAATCGCTGCAAATTATATCACCAGCCTTTCTTTGTGTCCCCAACATTAAAAATGTTTTGTTTTCTAAAAAATGTTTGTTTGATAAAAATTTTAAAGAATTTCAGTCATTTTTCAGCAGTATTATCAATGTAAGATGCTGGTAAATGCTTTCAAAAAGTTCACTTATAGATAAATAATTAAATATACACTGGAGATGACCTCCAAACATGATGTAATAATTTTTCTATCGAAAAATGGAAGGAAAAATTTTGTAATCAATATTTTGCCTACTTCCTGACTACCTACAGCTCTGCAGCTTTCTCCAACGGCGTCTTATAGATGACAATGCATGTTTCAGTTGTTAGTTTCACTAGTCTTTCATTTATTCGTAAGTTATTTAATATTTAAGTTTAATATATATACAGTGCAATCATGACGTAACGACTAACTGTATTGTTGTTTGTTATCGTTGTTAATTTGATCATCAGTGCTAGCAAAGTTGTTCATTGTGGTGAGCATTGTTTATGATTAGCCAGCATAAAGTATTTTAAACGCAAAGCCAACGCAAAGCATAAAGTCTTTTTCGTCGGCTACGTTTAAAGGTTTACCCAATATCAGACGGCAGATTTCCAAGGTTTTTTGGTTTTTGTAGATATCAAATAAAAAGCTTAAGTTTTATAAATAAAGACTAAAAAGAATAAAATAAAATATATAAAATAAAAATTTTAAAGCATACACTTTCATCTTAAAAAGTTCAGAAAAAAGCAAAAAATCGAATTTAAAAAAAAAGGTAAAAGTGTAGTGGCGCGTTTAATATTAAATTTTAAAAAGAAAATACTACATAATAAACGCGCCCCCATATTTTTACCTTTTTTTTTTAAATTCGATTTTTTACTTTTTTCTGAACTTTTTAAGGTGAAAGTGTGTGCTTTAAAACTTTTATTTTATATATGTTATTTTATTTTAAATTTAGTTGAAATTGAGAAAATGTAAGGCCATGTAGCAGTTGAACATTAATTTTTATTTCCTATGAAATTGATGAATGTTACCTAAAAAATCACTTTTTTTGTGCATCAATAAAACAAAGTTTTGGGAAAATATAAAAATTTCACATGAAAATCAACATATACCATGTAAAAAGCGGATTATTCGCTGCTTTGAGTATGGCTTCTACAGTGTAAAACGCGGCATCGTCCCACCACAAGGTGGCTGCCAAGAGGCGACGCGCTTTCGAGGCCGTAAGCGCTCTGTTTACTCTGTGATTAAAACTGATACATGGAAACACGACTCTACATTCAGTGGCTGTAGATGCACTCAAACCACTCCTGAAGATTATCCAAACATGAGACTTGAAGATGTATTTTATTATTAATCGTTGAGGAAATATTTACAATAACCTCTAAAAGATATGGATAACTTCCCAACAAGAAAATTAAAATTAAACTGTTAATAACCAAAACAAAGATCCTATGTAACATTTTTCAACCTCTATTTAAAAAAACTTTCATAAACAGTTTATTACTTCATTATTGGAAACTTAATACAATTCCATATTCATTTAAAGCATAAAAATTTTAAACTATGAAACTGATCCCAATAAATAATTTAAAATATTTAAAAAACAATTTAATTAGATTCAATTTATTAAATTACATATTGGGATAAATTTCAAAGTTTAAAATTTACTAGAAGTTCGTGCTTGCGAAGAAATTCGCAAGATTTAAATGCTATGGTTACTTGGCCGCTGCCACTTCGCCTATGTATTTCTTGCCCTATGTCAGTCAATAGGAAGATATGGTGCATGGACTCGTAATTTCCATAATCTTTAACTATCGTTAACAAAGTTTATGACTAATTCACACTTTGACGGATTCCGCGACGGAAGACATCGACGGCAAGGGCTTGCGGGTCAAAGGAGCGCGAATATCGTGCGGAAAAAATTGTACCCTGTTTGATTTGGTTTTCATCCTGTTTTCTACCTTTTATCTGTGTTCCTTTCACCGCAATTCCTTGCCATAGATGCCGTCCGTCGCGGAGTCCGTTATAACGTGAATCCACCCATCATTGCCCTCTGGTATTAGTGCCAGCTGTTATCTCGCGTTGCGAGGTGCAATTCAGGAAGCGCTCAACAGCCAGCGCTGGTATTGCGAAGGTCTACATTAACAATGGTTTGAGAGAGTTCATAGACCATACGTTCTATTGATTCTGCCTACGTATATTTTCTACAGACAAGGTCATCCAGCTCCACTGAAAAATGAAGCTATTGTTTGGCAATTTTTTTACCATTAGCAACGCACGCACAAGCAAAATAATATAAGAATTGTTGCTCGGACAACAAAGGTCAGGTGACTTTTCAGTTCCGGCAGTTGCTTTCAGCCAACACCTCCTAAAGAGAAAGCCTCTGCACGGAAACAGTCATACATTGTTACATCATCATAGTAGTGCAAATTCAGGTAAGACGAATTACAATGCCCTACTTAGATGATGCAACAATGTATGACGTTTCCGTGCACAGGCTTTCTCTTTAGGAGGTGTTGTTTCAGCCGGCACCAACAACGCTTAAACGTGCAACAACAATGCAAAACTGTTTTCATAACGCTTTTTGGTGCTGTTTTTTGTAGAATGATGTCCAGCCTTAAAACATTATCAGGTTAAAATACTGAGCATTTAAATATATTAAAATAAATAAATACACTACGCAAGTCATGTTTCTTTAATTTAACTATTCACATTTTGTATTTTGGGTGAGTAGTGAGTAAATTCCTATAAACTTTTTAATTTATTGAAATATTATCATAAATAACATCAAAAATAAAATTAGTAATATGGTAAACATTTCATTTTCATCTTAAAAATTATTTGTTGAAAATTCTTTTTAAGGTTTTTATCTTTTGAACCTTATTTTATTCCATCTTTATGGGATTATTATTATTATTATTATTATTATTATTATTATTATTATAAATAAAAAATAAAATTTATTATCATGAAATAAAAAAAATTAATTCGAGTTGCCTCTCACGGAAAAACGTGGCGAATTCGACATGAAACTCTGCTTTCTCACGTTAGCGTTTACGCGAGTTTGATTTTTAATTTCAACCCAAAAAGTCTAAATATATATCTATATAAATAAATAAATATAGGTTGAACCTCGGTATAATGAACTCAATGGGACAGAAATTTGTTCCTCATAGTGAGAGTTCTTTTTATCCGATATAACGAATTAACTCTTAACAAATTATTTTAAAAAATAACTTTTTATTTTAAATTTAAATTTGTTACATTTCAGTCTTAAAATCACTGAATTTTTGAGATAAATCACAGCAAGAAATATCACATTACAGGGTTGCCATTACTAGTATATGTTGAAAATAGTTGCTTTAGTAGCCTAAATAGTCTCCTAGAAATAATACTTTAGTTGCTTAATAGTTTTATTTTTTATTTTCCAGATTCTTATGGTATGTAGTACTTAAGGAAAACAGGAACATTAAGTAGTCCATTTATAGAAACAAAGATAAATGATTTTTTTAAATTTATTATTTTAAAATACAGTTTAACAACAATGAAAAAAACTACAAAATTACAGGATTCTTAAATATTTTTTGATTTTTTACTTATGAAGGTATCAATCAAGTTTGATTTTTTCTTGTTAACTATTAAGTTCAGTTTGTTTTCTTCCTCTTCATGAGATCTTTCCCTTTCTCGTAATTGTTCTGCCCCTTCTAACATGCCTTGTGCAATCCTAATTCCAGGCAAATCATTTTTTGCAATTGCTAATTTAAGGCGATTATTAGCTTCCTTAAGCAAAGTATCTACTGACTCCCGAGTTTCTTTTTTTATTTTGGCAACGATTTTTGCTCTTGTTTCCAGCTTTTCAATTGAAATCGCTTTACTCGTAATTTGTGATTGTTTCAGTCTTTCTTGCTGTATCTGCTCTTCTCTTTCTCTTTTTTCTTTCAGAGCCTGTTCTTTCAGCTTTCTTTGGTCTTCAAGGTACTGCTCATATGATTTATGTGCACTATAAGCTAATTTTAAAAGTTCTTTTGTTATTGGAACTTCTGCAACATGTTTATATTTCTTTAATGAATCTCTTATTAACAATCTGTCATTCAACACACGTTCCGACATTCGTGATTTATCTTCAGCCATGATTCTTTTGGAGACTGAAAACCCCCGTTCTACATCACCATTTCCAGGTGATAAACACAGACTAACTTTAACAAGTTTATTTAACAAAGGATACGTCTGATCTCCCAAGGGAGTTTTATTCTCAAGAACCTCTCCAGAAATGATCGACTCTTACTTGACAGTTGGGAATAGAAACCTCTGATTGTAGTATTCGCCACTCATCTTTGACATCTACAGGATTCACTTCAATCATAGATAAAACTTTTGCTAACTCTCCAACATGTTTTAAACTTGCTTGTTGCTATCTCTGCTGGTTGAAGACACTTGCAAAATGAAAGAAGTTTATTCCTTTTAAAATCATTTTTATTAACGAGATAATTATGTGCAGTCATATAATGCCTTTGAATTTTATGCAAAACATTCAGTCTGTCCTTTTCACGCAAAGATTTTATGGCAATTACTGTCTTTTCACTGCAATCTACTTTCGAAGCTGCTAAAAGATTTTCTAAGGCTATGGTGTCACTGGCATTTGTATCAGGCTTACATATTCTTTCCGTAAGTTTCTGAAGAATCCCATTAAGTTCACTGTGAAGCACATGGATTAAAGGCTCTGAACGCTGGAAGAATGTGGAAAAAGATGCAAATATCTGTGAACTTTCTATCACAAAAAGTAACTCTACTTTGATGTCCACAATTTTTAGGCACTTAATAATTCGGTTATATTTTGCTGTTTTCATTATTTGTTTTGAATGTGCAGGAATAAAAACAAAGAAATACTCTTCAATTGCAGGCCATTGCTCTAACAATCTTTCACACGCAGGTCCTGCAGTTAGCCACCTGCTCGATACATGTTTCAGAAAGCGTACCGTTGGAACACCTTTTTTAATCTGAATCATTTCATAATCTTCCCATCTGGAGGGAAAGTTCTTAAAAAAGTTAAAAATGTCAATAACTAATTCACATGCAACATCGCCGTATTCAGCTAATCCTTTTAAAAAAGCATTATTAACTACATGTAAATTACATGTACCAATATCTAATAACCCATAGCCTCTTTCTTCAATTAGTGAATTGTTTATAAGGTGCCAAACTTTTTTATTCACATTTGGGCCGTCCGATGCTAACATTATCAACTTCACAATTGATAGATTTAAAATGTTAAGAACTTTCCTAATTTCAGTTGCTATATCCTCTGCAGTTGCATGCCCAATAAATACTGTTTGCAAATGCTTGCAAACTACTTGTTTCTCATCCTCTGACCAATAACGAATCATAAACTGTAGTTCTTTCTTATCATCAGTGTTAGTTGTCTCATCATACAGTAATGTAAAGAAAGACTTTCCAATATCATTCAGAAGTTCTTTTCTAAAATATGGACCTAATGCCTCTGTTATTAAGTACGATAATTTAGTCCTGCCTAAACTAAAATTATCTGTAAATCCTGTAAACATAGCTGAGAATATGTAACTTAAATCATCTGTGGTGCTCGTAGCCATATTACACTGCACTGATTTTAATGCCCATAGCAGTTCAGCTTTTACTACAGCTTCTTTGGAATGGAACAACTGCAGTGCGTGTGCAGCTGGCACGCTTCTACTGCTGTTTACTGACGAAGTTCAATAGGGGCACCATTTTCTGGAACTGAAACAGTCTCAGCTTGTTTCAGTAATAGTTGACTTGAGCTTAATTTTACTGAAGCACAGCGAATACGGAGTGATGTGGAGACATGTTGGGTTAAAGCAGCTAAACCTTTTGTAGCACAAAATTTTCTTGTCACACACCATACATAGGACCTCATTCTCATCAATTTTCTTGCACCAAGAAGAAAACTTTTGGCCAAACTTGTCTGTCTTCTTAAACCACTGAGGTCTAACTTTATAAGTTTTTCCCACTGTTATATCCTACAAGAAAAGATTAAATTAAAAACAAAATTTTTTATAAAATATAATTCATATCTTCTGTTGATAAATTGATTTATGTACTGCCTTTTTAATATGATTCAAATTATATTCATATTCACAAAAAATTCGAAAACAGTAATACACAGCCTCGTTTGATCGATTGAATGAGTTTCAAAATGGCTGTCATGAACAATAACTATATAATAACGGTAAACCTATAAAGTAACGTCCCCAAGATGGCAAGCGTATTTCTCTATCTTATCAATAGATGGCGGAGTTGAAATCAAAGGCCTAACCATGGAGAAAAAACCATGGAGGTCGCACAGCATTGCTCTCCAGAGAAGCCAAATTTTCCAAATTCATGTTTTTTTCCCCCTATTATTTTTAATTTCGTTTTTTTTTTTTTTAACTTTTATTTATTTTACTTAAAATTACATTGTTTAGAGTTGAAGTACAATTTTCAGAAATACATGTATATAAAATATAAGATAATTGTAAAATTTCAATTAATTAACAATTTTTGTTACTTTTCTAAATACATGTAGAGGGTAATAGAACACAACATTGCCAAAAATGACCAGGCACTTTCGAATTAGGAAGTTTTGTCGAATATTTAGAAAAATACTTGACGAATTATCCTGAAATTTCAGGGGTGTAAAGAGCATGTTACAAGAACAAGAATTTTATTACATCGCGGAGCTAACACTTGTAAATAATTATTTATTTTTTGCTTATAAGTTTTATTTTGTTGTTTATTAATAGACGTGGATGACAATGGCCGTTTTGTTACGTTTTAATCAATTTAAGTTCCTTCCTATAATTTTACTCTGGAAAAAAAAAACAAACAAAAACTATGGTTCTCTTCTCGCCCTTTAGTTTAGTTCCTTGAGTATTCTTGATATCCATATGGCTTCTTTCACAGTTTCAGATAATGCGATATATTCACTTTCCATAGTTGATAAAGCCACACATTTCTGCTTAATAGAACGCCAAATGATCGGTGTTCCTGCTAATGTTATTACCATTCCACTGAACGAATGACGTTTTTCTCCACTAGCCCAATCAGAGTCCGAATATGCAATCAATGACAGACAGTTGTTTGAATATGTTAATTTCTTGTCCTTTGTTGAATTCAGGTATCGCAACATGTGTTTAATACACTGACAATGTACTTCTTTCGGGCTTTCTATAAATTGGCTCAATTCTATTACGGAGAATAAAATATCAGTTCTTGTCTTTGTAGCCAAATACATGAGAGTTCCAACGGCTTCTCTGTACCGTTCTTTAATGATAATGTCCTTTTCAGGTAATCCTATATCTTGTAAATTCACACCTGGATCTACTGGGGTTGATACAGATTTAGAATCTAAGAAGTTGAACTTTGCCAGAAATTTTTTTATGAATTCCTCTTGATCAATCGATATATTTCCATCAACACTTCTTGTAATTCTAATATTTAGGAAATTTGATATTTCTCCTAAATCCACTACTTCAAACCTTGAACTTATTAAACTTGTTATTTCATCTAATTGCTCTAAGTCAGGTCCAAATAGGGCAATGTCGTCAACATAAATCAGTATAATAACATTTTTATATCTGTAGATACAAGAGCTGCTTTCTAATGCTTTAACATTTATATCTTTGAAAACACAATTCAATTCATTAAACCATGAGTTTCCTGACTGCTTTAATCCATATATTGCTTTGTCTAATTTTAAAACTTTTCCTTCATAGCCTTTTTCTTCCCAACCTGGTGGTTGACACATATATATATCTTCTTCGAGTTTTCCATACAAGAAAGCACACTTGACATCAAATTGCTTTGTCTTCCATCCAAATATGCAAGTCAATGCTAGCATGGCCCTTATTAATGAAAAGTTTACTACTGGTGAAAATGTTTCTCCATAGTCAATATTTTCCGTTTGTTGAAAACCTTTGGCAACTAGCCTTGCTTGGTACTTCTTTATTTGACCTTTTGTATCCTTCTTTGTAGCAAATACCCATCTACAGTTAATTATCTTTTGGTCTTGTGGTGGTTCCACGAGTTTCCATGTACTCCTTGATCTATGTGTTTCTATTTCTTCCTGCATAGCTTTTTCCCATTGATAGGATTGTTTTGATACTATTGCTTCTTCGTAAGTTTCTGGTATATGCACTTCCATATAATTCAATTCTTTTGGCTTTCCGGTTCTTCCATAAGGGTTTCTAACAATTTTCTTAGGTCTTCCTCGTCCTCTTTTTATTTTTTGTTGTTCCATATTTTTATTTAATTCAGTTACATCTTCTATATCTTCTTTTTCTTCTTCAATAGGATTTTCCTCTTGTATTTCTCCTGTTTCTGATATTTCTTTCTCATTATTGCAAATTTGATCAAAGTCTTGTAATCCATAAAAGGTATTATCTTCATTAACTCCTTCTACTCCTAACTTGGTTTCATCAAATTTTACATGTTTTGTTTCTACAATTTCTCTTTTATTAGGATCCCATAATCGATATCCTTTTGTCCTTGTCGAATATCCTACCATAACACATTTTCGAGCTCTCAAATCCAATTTTCCTCTGGTTTCTTTTGGTATGTGTACATATGCTAAACATCCATATGTTTTCAGATGTCGTACACTAGGTTTATGACCTGTCCATATTTCTTCAGGAACTTCTCCCTCAGTTAAAGGATGAGTCACTCTATTTTTAATATAAGCTGCGGTTACTATAGCTTCAGCCCAAAATTTAGGGGGTAATCTTGCTGCTTCTAGGATAGATCTCATTAAATCCATAAGGGTTCGATTCATTCTTTCAGAAATTCCATTCATATTTGGTGAATATACATTCGTTCGCTCATGTTTTATTCCTTGTTGAGTGAACAATTCTTGTAATTCTTTATTACAATATTCCAATCCATTGTCTGTTCTTATCCTATTAATTCTTTGACCTGTAGAACACTCTGATCTCTTGATAAACAATTCAATGTATTTGGGTACTTCATTCTTTCTCTTCAGACAATATACTGTTGTTCTTCTTGAGTAGTCATCTGTTAATGTCAAAAAATATTCTGAACCTCCAATAGATTTGACTGGAAAAGGTCCACAAAGATCTGAATGCACTAAGTCCAATATTCTTGATGATTGTCTCTTGTTTATTGATGAAGAGGGTGTTTTAGTTGACTTCGCTAGTTGACAACTTTGACACTTTTGTTTATCTATCTTAACTTCATCTAAACCAATTACTGCCTTGTTATTTTTCATTTCTTCTAATGTTTTCATATTTACATGACAAAATCGTTTGTGCCATATTTGGTTATTATCCACTTCACATGACGCTACTGTCTGACAGTTTCGTTGCTTGATTGGTCTTCCATTAATTATATAGAGTCCATTCTTTCTGTAAGCTATTGCCACAACCTTTTTGTATTTATTCTTGATTATCGCAGTTCCATTCGCAAAATGAACATTCTTCCTTTTTTCTTCTATTTGTGAGATAGAAATCAGGTTTCTTTTTACCTTTGGTACGTATAGCACGTTATTCAAGGTAACATTTTGTATTCTATTTCCTATTTTCATTCTCATCTCTATTTCTCCAATTCCATCAGCATACAGTAGTCCACCTGCCGTCTTTATTTGTTCTTTGTGACCGCTACGTAGGTTTCTAAATAATTTTTTTTCATGACATACATGATTAGTTGATCCACTATCTAAGATCCATCCATTAACGTCGTATGAATCCCGCTCTGTGATAGCCACAAAAAATGCTTCTGATTTTCTTTTCTCTCCTTCTTTACTTTTGTTTTTAAACCAACAGTCTTTAAATAAGTGTCCCTTCTTTCCACAGTTACTACATGTGATTTTGTTTCTGATTTTGTTTGGGTCTTCTTTTCATCATTTCTTTCACCCTTTTCTTGAATATCTCTTTGCTTCCATTGTTTCTTAACGTAATAAGCATTCTTTAACTCATTTTCTTGTTTCTCTTGATTCTGCATGTTTCTTCCTTCGTATTCGATAAGAAGCACTTGTTTGATTTCACTAGACTTGAATTTTTCATCATCGAGATTAGTTAGAGACATAACTAGTCCTTCGTAGCTACTAGGTAATCCAGTTAACATAGAGTATGCCAGTTCATCATCAGGAAAGTTTACACCTACTTTAATAAGCTGATCACTGCAGATCTTTAATCTGT
>JAHWFO010049006.1:0-22924 GCA_023313115.1 Rhysida immarginata
TAGTTTTCTTAATAATATTGCAAATTTTCATTGCATTTGCACTATAAATGACAAAGATACAATTGTTTTTTCATTGAAAGTACAAGCTTGTTCGGAG
The DNA here is from genome assembly GCA_023313115.1 of Rhysida immarginata. Classification (NCBI taxonomy): domain Eukaryota; kingdom Metazoa; phylum Arthropoda; class Chilopoda; order Scolopendromorpha; family Scolopendridae; genus Rhysida; species Rhysida immarginata. The sequence goes on from JAHWFO010049006.1 coordinate 98, forward strand.
TTCTCGCCCAAACTTTAACTGCCTATAAAAAAAAAACGAGTTGAGGTAGGCAGGTAAAACTTGGTATATTTTCTTATCTATATGGAAGGATTAAGAAAGTAAAGTTTCATCAAAATCCAAGATGGTGGTTGAAATGGCCTGGATGACTTGACATGGAATGACCCCATTGAAAAGCATAGAGAAGTTAAACCTAAGTTTGGAATCGCTAGGCAACGGGCCAGGAACTGACGTCACCACTTACCAGCTCTATAATATTAATAACTAACTAGTTGTCCCCATGGCTCCGCTCGCGTAGAACTCTGAAAGAGCGGAGAAAGACAGAGCAAAAAGAGTACAAAAACTGCAGCAGCCAAAGCACAAAAACTAAACAACAACAACCAAAACCCAAAGAAAAAAATCAAGGTCCATAATTCGATTTTGTAGTCGTAGTATTATTTTAAGTAGAATAGTATTTTACCTTCAAAAGGTGATATTTAACCATAGCGAGATTTAAAATACTCCTGGCGACATCTGTTGGCAAGATTTTGAACATTGCTTGGAATCAGTTTTTGTATTTTCCCATGGGAATGAGACATTTTTCCGTTGTAAAAAGTACATATACTCTGAATGTTGACCCAGACTATAAGCTACACATAGGCCAATGAATTAGAAACCTTCGTTCAATATGGTATTGACCCTCCTTTGGCTGTAATTACTGAGCATATGCGGTTTGGCATGGACTCTACAACGTGTTGCAATGCAGGTAAGGTAATCGCAGACCATGCATTCGTCAGAGAGACCTTCAGGTCTTGCAGAGTAGACTGAAGCGGATGCCTTTGACGAATGTCTCTTTCCAACATGTCCCAAACATTCTTGCTTTGATTCAAATCCGGACTTTGCGCCGGCCACGGCAGATGTTGCAACTCTGTGTCATGTTCAGAAAACCACTCCTGAATAATTCTTGCTCGATGGACAGTAGCATTGTCGTCCATGAAGAACCCGTCACCATTTGGGTACAAATGCACCATTGCAGGATGGACTTGATCTGTAACAATGTTCAGATAGTCTTTGGCTTTCACCCAACTGTAAAGGAATATCAGGGGACCCTTGCCATACCAACAAAATTTGGCCCATACCATGACACCTCCTCCTGCAGCTTAACTGTGTTCACAACACATGAGGGGTCCATCGCTTCATGGGGCTGCCACCAAATTCTCTGTCAGCCATCGGTGCAAAACAATGTGTAACGTGACTCGTCTGCCCACATCACCTTTTTCCAGTCGTCTACTGTCCAGTCACACCATTCTTTACACCACTGCAGGCGAACTTTCCGGTTTGTTGCTGACACAAGAGGCTTCCTCACTGGCATGCGACTTCCCATCCCTATTCGCTTCAACTCTCGGCGCATTGTTCTGGAGGAGATGTATTGCGATGATCCTTCATTGAAGTCTGCCGTCAGTTGCTCCACCTCCGACCTTCAGTTTTGCCGCACAATCCGTCCCTGTCTGTGTTGATTGTTTTTGATCCACAATTCTGCCGTTTCGACAACTCTTGTGGATTCCGTTTCAACGCATTGAACACCTTGGAGACCTGACCTTTTGAGATATCGGTCAGTTGTACTGTCTTGGAAATCATAGCTCCAGCTAGACGGGCTCCCACAATAACTTTTTTTTGGAACTCGGACAGGTCTGAGGTCTTCCCCATTTTGCTCAACTTGAGCAGCTGCAGCTTGTTCCTACCCCGTACCTGCAGCTTGGAATGAGCACGTACCTCACATGATTGCATTCATTTGCATATCACAATCGTTTCTGACCTTTGACCCCGCTTTACATATCAGTACAGTAATTCATCGCGGGTTTCTAATTCATTGGCCGGTGTGTGTATAACCATACTAAGTTTCATCAAAATCCGTCTAGTAGTTTTTGCTTGATGCGTGCACAAACACGTTACGTTTTTATTATATTGTATAGATTATGTGATAATAATTCACAATTTCAAAAATTTATTAACATTAAATTCTTAAATTCCTTAACTCTCGCCGTGAGAGTCTTTTTTTCAGTCTTCTGAAAAAGTGGATTTTTCTCTTCCCTACAAACAATTGTGCGATTGTGTGTGCCTAGATAGGAAGAGCGTTTCTGTGTATTAGAAACTAAATCTAAATCTTTATTATCCACCTTTTGCAAATCTGCTATTTTCATCTGAATCCAGCAGATGTCTCACTATGCGTCTGCCATTGTAGTGTGCCCACAGCCATAGACCATGCCATAGCTCAGTGCCTTGGCTCTTCTTTGTATTTGCTTAACAATTTGGCACTTAATTCAGCTTGGGTCCATATTGTGTGTTGTCTGTACAAGCTAAAAAAATCCTTAGAAAATGGAGAGAGGAGAGTGTAATTAAGCATAGAGACAGTGTGTTGGTAGGAAGGACTTCACCCCCTCTAATGGCTACGCTCGAGGGAACGTTGTAATGATGGACGCGTTCGAAACTTAAACATGACTGCGTTTGTGAAATCGAAAGTAAAAAGGTGGATAAAAAGAAAAACTGATATTTTTAATAAACATAAGTATCACTGGCAATATTTACATCTCATGCATGTCCATGTCGCTAAAAGTTAAATAATCATGGATGCAATGTTATCTATTCAATACTTTGCCAAATTAAAGATATAAGTGTAAGAGAATTATTGAAAAGATAGGGGAAGAGGTTAACTCAAACAAAATATAAGGAAATAGAGGTTCCAGGCAGGAAATAAAAGCGATAGAGAGGACGAGAGAAAATAAGGAGTTGGGAAAAAAATTCTCTAAGCATACAAGGTTAGAGCTTTGCAAAAAGGTTCCCAGGATGCAACGCAACATTTTCTCCACTGCAAACTCTTACAAGAGAACCATCCAAACCTGTATCTCAGTTTCAAACGAAATTGAAATATTTTATTCACCTAAAGCTACTGATTGCCCTTAGCAAATAAGGGATTGCATTGTTTTATTATTATTATTTTTTTAATGTGCCACAAAATAAAACCGAACTCTTTGTTTGCCCACTAGCTTGCACTGGGAATTCTGAATGAAATGGAAAAGGAAAAAAAATAGCATGAGAGAAGGGAGGCATCATTTATGGTGGTCACCAGTGAACTACAGTTATAGCTGTGATGTTAAGCACAAAACTTTAATTTTGCCATAAAATTATTCATCTCAAAATAATTTTTTTTTTAATAGTCATTTCGTTACACTTGTGAATATATGACGTAAACCCTGGAAAATTTACGAAGATTACCGAAGCAAATTGTTATGGTGCTCCCTTCAAAAGTCCTCCTAAAATTAATATAGTAACAAATTAAGAAAATGGTTATTAATTCTATTTAGATTTTTTTTACTGGATGACAGCTAATTTTAATATTCTATTTTTTAAAAAAATAAAAGTTTGTTTAGAAACTTCAGAATCCATTCAATATGCTATATGCTTCTACCTTGTAGGAAGTAGTTCCATTGTTTCACGTGATTTGTATTTGTGCGCATTGTTGAGTGGTGGATAAAAGAAACTCCCAAATGCTACCAGGTGTATTAATGCGCATACCGCTTCTTTATATGGCTATGTGCGCTTAAACAAAAAAATTCTTTCGTTTTTTGCATTTATTTTGAAAGAAACAAAATAGTGTGATTTCTTATTTTGCAAGCACGAATGGTTTATTCAGGTGAATAAAATATTTCAATTTGATTTGAAACTTTTAAGATACTGTTCGTATGGTTCCTTGTTCGAATCCAGGTATATAGTGCTTAATTGACAAGGCTGATAAGTCTCCGGTTATGCTGCTGCTGTTCAGAATTGCAGGATTTTGTTTTTAATGGAAATAAGATTGTTTCTCAAGCAATTCTGCAAAATCCCTGAATGTTATTTAATTTCACATTTCTTTTGTTCTTAGTGGTCAAGGATTAACAAGAAAAATGAATGAATTCTGCAGAATTTGTTTTCTTATATTGGAGATCTCTAAAAACTGCAGAAACTGCCTTTTTCCAAGGATGGAAGATCCTGTGTTTTCTAATGTCTTAACTTCTTTTATACTCTTATGCACATTCCAATGAAAATGCTCCAGTTTTCATTACATGTATTCATTTCAGTACATCCCGATCACATATTGGTCTTAGACAAAATATGCCACCTTCTATTAACACTGTTGATAATTATCTGCAAGAAATTTAATCTTTAAAACAAATTCTAAAAGTTGTATTTATTAGAGCATCAGATTAGACTCCATCGTTTTCCATGCTAAAAATGGGGCTTGTGGCAAAAATTTAACACTCTTACTTGGGAAGTTTTAAATATTATGACTCTCGCCATCTGTGAAATGTATGAAATACAGTAGTCGCTGCTTAATATGGCCACCTCGGGACCATGCTTAAGTGGCCACATTAACCGGTGGCTGTTGTAAGCGAGGTTACCAAAGTACTTATTTTTTAATCCAACAAGTCGTCCATGTGTTTTTACTTAGATATAGACAAGTTTGTTTGCTTAAATCTTTTATACACATATCTTGTCAAAATAGTTTATCTAAAATATTGTCTACCGTTTGTTTGACAACATTGGCTGCATTAGTGAAGTTGTGTTGGGTAGAAGCCATATGATTTTTATGTGGTCATCAGGAACATGAGCACGGGTGCTGCAGTTGTCAATTAGAAGATCAATTTTTTTTGTCTTCGCTCCTAAGATGCTTGTTCTATTGAGCTAGCCAATTAATCCAGAACTCTGATGTCGTCCATGCATTGGTAAACGATTTGTAAAGATTTAGGAAAGTTTTTACATTTTTGAAGCAGCATGAAGATTTTGACTTTCCAATGATGAGTTTTTCTCTGTCCCTCCAAGTTGCAACAAAGAAGGATATCAGCAGCCTCTCCATGATTTTTCTTAAAGATTAGCCCATTGCGTTTTTTCCAGCGATGAAACCAACCCTCAGTTGCCTTAAAGCCCGTGTGGCCTAATGTCTTTGCAATTTCATCAGCCTTTTGACATAAGAGAGACCGTTCACTGGAGCATTTCTGTTTCTAACATAATGAAACCAACTTAAAAGACCTTCTTCAACTTCACCTTCTTTTCCATTTAGCTTACGCTTCCTACCTGTCCTTCACTTGCAGCTTTCATGTAATTGAGCAATCAGTACAATCTGTAATTTTGGACAGCATTGCCCATTGGCTTAAAGGGAAATAAAATGTGGATATTATAAGCGGAGTGTTCATTTATCCAGAGTAAGATGAGATGAAAAAGTAGAATTCGTGAATTACCTCTGAAAAAAGTGGCCATATTAAGCGGAGTGTGGCCACATAAAGTGAAATTTTTTTATGTAGGAAACTGTTAGAAAATTCCAGACCGAGCTGGAGTGGCCATAAAAAGCGGGTGGCCACTGTATTACTTTCTGATAATGTTATGGATAAAACTAATATTATCACTATGTTGAAAAGCTTTTTTCTCTTTCATTTTAAAAAATCAAAGCTGTTCAAATCATCAAAACCTAACACTGACTTCATTGAACATTCTTCCTTATCTTTGACTCTGGCTCCTCAGCCTTCGTAACAGAGCACTAAATGACTTAAAAATTATTTGAACAATGATTCTAACCCAAAAAAAGTTTGATGTCGTTCAGAGTTACAAACCTTTTCACCTTTCCTTTATAACCAAAGACTCGTTTTGACGTTTTAATTTTTTTGACCTGTTCATGCTTCTTATATATTCATAAATATCCATATGTTGAGTCCAGCTTACAATTTCCAAAAAGATAGAACTAATATCTCTTTTAAAAATCCAAGAGAAATTAAAAATTATCATCTGTGAGAGGATATCAGAAAGTAAGGCCATTTATTTTTTAACTGGTGAAATATAGTTGCTGTGTCGATCGTCGAAATGGTTACAATTTCACTGAAATAAATCAACAATCCATTCAAGTTTATGGAAAAAAACCATCTCTCCACAAACGAAGGGGTTATGTTAAAACGCAATTTAATACTTATTTTATATTTCCTCCATATTCTTCATATTTTCCTTATTATTATTATTTATTGTGTTGAAAAAGTGCTTCATTGTCATTGCTTATTGCCAAGAGATGGCACTATGATAATATTTTCCTTTAAAGCACAGTGCTTTTAATTTCCTTTGTTTCTGTGTGTACATTTTTATAATTGCTGTTATTGTTGTATGTTCTATCATTTTCTTGCAATGAAGAGCCTTCCAATCAACATATTTTTATGTTGTTAATAAACTATAGTGCCTGGCACAAAAGAAAAAGGAAACTGGCGCATGTGTAAATGAATAAAACTCGTTCAACCAATCAGAAACTGACTGGAAACGAGGTATTACTTATACAAGGCATCACTAGTAAGTAATGCCCTGATTACTGTTCATTTCCGATTGGTTGAACGAGTTTTATTCATTTACACATGCGCCAGTTTCCTTTTTCTTTCGTGCTGGGCACTATAAGTAATTGATTCTTATGATGAATTTGAAGCCACTCTATCAGCTCATGCATCCTAGTTATTGATATTCAATCGCGCAATGCCTTATGTAGTTTTAAACGTAATTTCAACAATAACGTATTTTTAATGTGTAAAAAAAAAAAAAAAACAAAACCGTAAATGTTTCAGCCTGTCTCGGTCCACTGCAGGACATGGGCCTCCCCCACGGGGGATATTTGGTCTAATCTTCCACGCTGACCATACGAGTTGGGAGATGCATTTTTTGAGCTTCTGCCAATTTTTTTACAACTGCTAGAAGGTGTTAGTAGCAGCCAGAACTGACGGCTTAAAGGTAAATTCCACGGAAAAAATAGACTTTATTTTTCTTTGCATCATAGTATTAATCCAGGTTAATAGAATATATATCATTCAAAATTTTTCGATTTTTTTTCCTAATATTTTATTAAGAAATATTACTTCTGAAAATTGAAAATTGGGGTGGGATCTTCCATCCGTTCTCCAGAGAACACGGCGGAACAAGACTGATACCGGCGAAAACATCGAAAAAATTACAGTACTTGCTTGTGTAGGTCCGTCTTTTTCCTAGGAAAAATTATTCGAATAAATGAATACCCGATTTTTTTTTTAATCTGTCGACACTTTTTATTCGATAATTTTAAAGTAAATATCGAATAAATAATGATTAATCGAATAAAAATACAAATTCGGTAATAGTTTTTTATTTTATTGATGATTTTCATCAATTACACGAATTTTAAAAAGAACAGATTACAAAATCTAAATTTTAAAAACTATTGCCTCTGGGAATTTCGTCGCTGAGATTCTAGTCACTTAGAACGATTCTACATATAAGATTTTGCTAACCTGTTTTATGTCTGTTTGCCTTCAATTTGTTCTTTGTTTGGGTGTGTAAATAGACAGTCAGATAGAAATTTCATGTTTCATAGATTTACACAATCAGAATCGATTAAAAAAAGGTGGATTAGTTTTTGACAGCGAGGGAACTGGTATCCAACTCCAAACAGCATCGTGTGCTCATTTCGAAGCATCTTCCTTTGTAGATAAAGATGTGTAGTTTCAGCTGCACTTAGTTTTTACTTGTATGTTTTGTAATTTTCTTTGAAAAAAATCAAAGGCATTACTTTCTGATATCTTCTCATATGTTTATTCACACTAATTAAGTAAATTACAATACTAAATTTTCTTCTTTGTAATTTTAGTATCAAAAAGTTAATTTGCGTGAATAAACATAGATGATAATTTTTAATTTGTTGTTTTTTATTGTTGAGATATTTTATTTTATGGAGAGTTATAAATTCTTGTTTTAAAAACTATGCTAATATAAATTTGTTTATATGTAAACAAAATTTATTGAAAATTTTATCTCCATCAATTTCTAATAATTAAGCTACTTAATTGCAGGAATTTTTTCAGTGCCATGCTGAAAAAAAATTAAAAATGTCCCTAGCACATCATAGCAAATTAAATATTTTTACTCTAATAAGTTAAGAAGATAACTAACAATAAAATCTGATTCACACAACGAATCCCATGATGGCAGGTGTTGAAGGCAAGCAGACATTCCATTCTCATCATTCACAAATCTCGGAGAACACTGTCGTAACATGAATGCTGGATGTATTTTTCTTTTTTCGTGTAATGAAGATCGAATTTGGACGTGGATTCTTTCACCTGATTGTCCTAAACTACATTGCTTGAAAAATGGAAGGAAAAATTCTGCGACCTGGATTCGAACTAGGAACCTCGACTATCATGGCCAACGCCTCTACCAATTGGTCTATTGCAGACACCTGGACAGCCAAGCTGTGCTTCCATTTTTCAATTGAAAAATCATTACCTAAGCTTGGAGAGCATCTCCAGTTAATAATTATTATTATTTACTAAACTACATTTTTGTAATCTATTACTGTCACATCTGTAATTACCGTAAATCTTCTACTATAATGCGACCCCTTGTATAATGCGACTCCACTTTTTCGGCCCAAAAAATCGGCAAAAATCCTATCCTTTTGTATAATGCGACCCCCATTTTTGACTCCTCGCGAGAAATAAAATGTGCAAACTTATACAGAAAAAAAATCTTTATTTTTAAATAGTCTGGATATTTAATATTCAAAAACCTTTAAAATCTGATTCGTATGTGTCTTCGAACAGGTCTTTCCAATCTTCCTCAGTTAATTTGACATCTGTATCCCAGTCTTCATCGAGGCAGTTTGGAAGTTTATAGCCCTACATTGATATGGAAAGCTTTCTCACTTGCACATCGACAAAAAAACACAACAGTACATCAATTTTCTTAGACAAGTAATCAATGATAAAAAGACAAGTAATCTTTATTCAGTTTAATATTTTCACTGCATAAGCTTTCTTGTAGGCTTTGGTTCGAGGCAGTTTGGAAGTAGGCCTATTTAGAAGTATCGATGTTTGTGAAAAGTTATTTTCGATGTTGTTAGATGTTGGCGACGAGAAATTCGAATAAAAAGTGAATTAATTTATTGTATAATGAACTGGACACTGAATATGCAATGTAATTAATGTATAATATACGGTAATGTTATCAGGACAAAATCTCCGCCGGACAAAACCTCCTCCGGCCGCAGTCGTCGGAGGGCTGATTTTTATCCTCTTGTATAATATGACCCAGCAAATTTAGATGCTTTTTTAGGCCAAAAAAATTCGCATTATAGTAGAAGATTTACGGTAAATAGACAGTAGGGCATGTTTAAAACCAATAAACAGCTCCATGGTCCTTTCACTAAATCAATACCATATTTATTAAAATGACTCAATTCATGTCTTCTGTAATTCATCTCTGAAATTAACCCCTGAATACTCATGAATAATATATGTAAAATATAACCCTCTCATTGCTTATTTAAATTTCATAGTCATTCCTGATAAGATGAAATTAACCATTTCTTGAAGCATGATGAGATGAAGTGTTTTAAAGGCTGTGGGGTGAATCCGCATTCAGCAGGTAAAAGTAATGAAATTTTGAATAGATATATCTGCTTTACACTGCAAAAGGGTTAAACCACTTTCATTAGGGGTTTATCAAGTATGGATGGACATACCAGGTGACCCTAAACCTATCTGTCAAGATTCAACTTCAATTACTCAGCTAGTACTATATATGATTGTTTGAAAATTGTGTGATATTTTCATGGTGTCAAGGTGTTTTCTTGAGTTTTTTATATCATTTTGCAGGATTGAAGAAATATCTGCCCATACCCTGAGCAGCAGGTTTTCATCATCTAAGAATGCATTCTGGTAGAGCAAATCCTGAATTCAAGAGATAAGCATTCCAAGTGAAGTTTGCACCCTGGATTAATGGACTTTTGCAATGTATTCTTGGCACCCTGATGTGGTGGACAGCCTTCCTCTCAATGCTAATGATTATCCAGAACGAAACCTGTCATCCTGAATTTGTTCATTAGGTTGATTATTGTGTCTGCTTGGGCCAACTTTGACTCCCAACTTCAATTGGATTGATTGTCTCATGTGTTCAAGATTTGTGGCTACCAGAATGCATTCTTCAGTGATGAAAACCCACTGTTCAATGGCATGGGCAGCCCTTTTTTCAATCCTGCAAAATGATATAAAAAAACATGTTAAACTAAACACTTTACACGTTGAAGATATTACACGATTTAAGTCAAATCTTGGCAGGTAGGTTTTAGGTCACCTGGTATGTCAGTACTTTGATAACGAAGCTCTAGTAAAAGTTGTTTAACCCTTTTGCTACGTGAAGCAGATATAAATCTTTATCTGCAGAATGCGGATTCATCCCACAGCCTATAAAACATTTCTCATGCTGTGAGAAATGGATATTTTCATATCAGGAATAACCATGAAATTTATTTATGCAGTGAAAGGGTTAATATTTTGCATATATTATTCATAAAACCGTAATGTTTCTTGGCATTTTTATTGTTGGGACTTGAATAATTTCATAAAACACTAATGTAATGTAAGTAATGCAATTCATTGCTTTACCAATTTTCCCATGTTAGCTACTTACCTTAACAGTGCTAGATTAAGAATATTAAGTTGATGTTGCATGATAGGGTGGTTTTTAATTTTTCAAATACAATGGCTGCTAAAATCCTAGACCTTTTCTTTCAAAAGTTATAGCCCAAGGGCCCTTCCTGGGGCTTCAGATGCCTATATCAGTTTCCTTGTATATTGTCTATATTTTTTTAGTAACACACTGTAAAAATACAAAACTTTAGGTCCTTAGGCCTTTCCATTCAAAAGTTATAGCTTTATTTGTATTTGGAGCATCGTGGCCCCTGCTGAAGCCTCAGAGGGCTATATCAGTTTTAGAGTGTAATAGCTAAAATTTTAAGCAACACGTTATAAATATAAAAGATTTCAGGTTTCTGGACTTCTGGTTTAAAATTTATAGCTTGATTTGAGATTGAGGCCTCATGATCCCTGCCAAGAGACGTGTATAATTTTTAATATATATTAGTTAAAGTTTTAAGTCCACACTGTGATTAAACAAAATTTCAGGTCCTTAGCCTTCCCGTTCAAATGTTATAGCTTCAATTGTATTTGAGGCTGCCAGGGGCCCCGAGGCCTATATCAATTTCCTTGTATATTGACTATAAAGTAAGTAAAGCCTGTAAAAATACAAAACTTCAAGTTCTTAGGCCTTTTTATTCAAATGTTATAGCTTGATTTGTGATTTGGGCTTCAGGGCCCCTGTCGAGACCTAAGAGGTTTAAATCCGTTTTTAGTGTACATTATCTACATTTTTTTTTTGTTTTAGTAAAGTACTATAAGTATACAAAATTTTCAGATTTCTAACGTTCAAACGTTTGTGTTTAGGGCCCCTACCAGCGTCCCAGAGGACTATACAGGGTGAGACATTTATCTTGAGACAACTGAATATCTCGGAAACTAAGCATTGTACGAAAAAATGTCCAAAATCAAAAATGAATTATTTCGCGGGGGAAATTTATTAGTTAAAAAATTACCCCCCCCCCCCTTGTGAGGGGGGCTGGGGGGGAGGGAGTAACTTTGAAATCTTAAATAGGACCCCTGTTTTTAATGGTATATTCAGATTGTACATAATATTCGAGAAATGTTTTATTCTTGGTGTTTTTTCAATTGATCCAACCATTTAGGAGATAGAGGCCCTGAAAGTGTGGAACTTTTAAAGTTTTGAACCAATTTTCTCGATGAAGACAAAGAGATAGAGAGTGGGTCTTACAGACATTCCTATTCTACTTTTTAATGGTCTTTAAGAATCCGAAGTCAGAATTTCAAAAATTCAAATTTTTTAGTGCACAAGTAAACTTTTGGGGGCAGCAGTCCTATGGAGACAGTCTATGCGTGTGTATTGAAAAATATTATGGCGTATGGCATACACACATACATTTGTACATACATACATCTGCACCATTATAATATTAGCATGTATTTTTAAAGCAAAAAAAAATTACAGGCATCAAATTTATAGGGTGAAAATTTTAAAAATGCCAAAAATGTGTTTTCAGCTATACAAGATGTCATGTAAGTATAGCATGAGTTATTGTAGGCCAAAAATTTTATGTAAACATGTCTTTTAGTAACGGTTTCTGAGATACAGATACTTGAAATTAAAGGGCAAATGACACCAAACCGGAAGTTGATTTATATAGTTTTGAATACACTTTCCTGATACTAAATATCAATTTTATTATTTTTTAATTTTCATTTTTAATAAAGAAATCATAATTTAAAGGCCACTTCCGGTAATATAAATTAATTTTGAATTTTGCCAAAAACTCCCACAATAGCATTGATTATGATGTCAGGTTTGGTAACAGAGGCCGACGAGATTTACAGACCGTGGCGCGATTCACAAGCCACAGGCCGACAAGATTTACAGGGCCTATTAATTTCGTCTGCCTCGGCTAACCAAAGTTGACGTCACACGCAGTTAACATCTTTGAATGGAGGGGGCCCCATTTCGCTTATTTGTTGCCTCTTTCTTAAAGAATTTGTAACTTTTTTTTTTTTTTTCTCCATAAAAACATACTGTTTTCGTTTTTTAATGTTACATTCTTTCTGATTCTTTATTATCTTGATAGCAATATTTTTGGTGTCATTTGCCCTTTAAAATTATGAATGAAGATTTCTAATAAGGTTTTTATTTTACTGCATTAACATTCTAATAATTTTATCATAACTAAGGTCGAATATTCCGCCGTTACTTCCATGCATTTTTCAATTCTTGCGAGAACGTGAAGAATCTTGGCCTCTGGTGGCTGCTGGTTGTTTGACTGTGACATTGGTAGTCCCTGGGATGTAGTCTTTGTAGCTGTCGTCTGAGTCTGAATATGTATCGTAGGCTTTTGGTGTTATGTTTTCAAAATGTATCTCGTGTTTCCATCGGTGTTTGTCTGGTATCTCATACCTGGTGAGGTGGTCGATGGAGACGCCTTCTGTTGTGGTGGTTGTGCGACTGTTGAAGAGAGCTGTTTCACTATTGTCTTCTGCATACAGATAATGGGGTTGAGTAGTTCCTTTTAATATGACGAGGTTTTGAGAAGTTTCAAAATTTCAAGTTTCTGTGTTGGTTGATCCCATTTGTATTAAACGTTTTCTTAAGATGGCATGGTTTTCTATTATTAACTCTTTTTATGGTCGTATTCCCCATGATATATCTTGTAAGGGCTTGAATGTCTTGTAATTTTCAGAGTTGCAGATTAGGGGGTCATATTTCCCTGTCCAGAAGTTTATGTGGACGTATGGCAATTGAAATGGTTTCGTGTAGTCATCAAATTTTATGGTGTGCCATTGCTGTGTCTTTACTGTATATGAGATCACATGTCCGTGATTCCAGACAGTGTAGTGCTGTATTGGCTGAATTCCTGGTCCGAAAGTGTTCGTCGCCAAGGTGGTCTGGGGGAATGTATTCGGCAGAGTGTCTTGCTAGTTTGGCTGGTAGAGATTCAACTGGGTGCGTTGGAGCCATTCTTGATTGAGTGCAGAGGCGTGTCTGGCGATTGTTCTCTGTTGTCTGTCTTTTATAGGGATGGCGTGGAGGTCGTGTGTATGTGTGTGTCTGAAGTAAGGTTTGTTTATCTGGTTGTATTGGCTTGTAGTATATGTGAGGTAATATGGCAAGATGTTTTGGTTCTTTGTGATGTAGTGGTTTGTCTATGTAGTGTGGAGTGAAAGTTAACGGACGGTAATTATTGTCTGCTCCCATTTGTTATAGAAACGGTTTACCTCTCCGTCGGAGTGTATAGTAATGCAGAGTGGCTCGGGAGTGTTATTAGGGGTTCTTGGGAATGACGGTAGGAGTAGGAGTCTATCAGTTGTTCTTGAAGTGAGGTCAGTAACGTCTGATTTTGTACAAATAATTCGTCTGTTAGATTGGGGATTGAATGTCTTGAATTGAAGGAGGTAATAACGGGGAACGATGTAGATTTTGGTGTTGAAGCGATTCGTAATGTGTGGACTCTCCTCCTTCTCCTGGACTTGTCCTATCCAAGGCCATGTGTAATCGGGAAATGACATCTTGGAGAGTGGAAATGAATTTAGAATTTTAGGTAATGAAAATGCACTTAGAGTCAAAGTCACAGCATTCAAAACAAAAACAGCATGGTAGGCCATGTGGGCAATCGGGATGTTTTGGACAGAATGGTGGTTGATCCATGTCTGAGAGTGGAGTGAGGTTGTAGCTTTTATATATGCAGAGAAGAATGCACAGAGAAAATGTGGAAAAATACCTTTTCACCAAGAGCTGTAATTTTGTATGCTATTCTGAAACTCTAACGTTAAACTGAAACTGGAATGGGGGAAGATTTTTTAAAAGATTTCTAATAAATTCAATATGTTACAGCATATAGTTTGCACATATTTTATTACACCTTTGTACATAAATATTTGATTCAAAAGAAAAATCAACTTTATGCTATTGCTATACATATAATATTAAAAATAATCCGTAATAGTTGATCGCTTGCATTTCAAATTTCTTTGGCCAAAAAACTTCCAATATGAAAAAAATTGAAATCGAAAGTCTCGAATAGATTTTTGCCTTGCTAAACATGCCACATTTTGTTGATACATCTCTTCTGACTCTGTTAGGCTTACAAATATTTCTTCCCCATTTTCACCAGAGTTCTTCTAATCCAAGGTTTGTGAAATTCTGTCTCTGCATTTGGAAGCTCAGCAGATGTGCCATTGTACAATGATTTTAAGATTCCCCATTCTTCACATATGGAATTGAACAATCAGAACAATGTATTTGGCATTTTAAGACGTAACGAGGGTAAATCTGAATGTCTGATCATTTAAATGGAACGTTAATCTGAAATATTTGTTAATTCAGGGTTCGTTAATCTGAAACTTTCTAACATTAAAACACCTATTTCTTCTGTCGGGGATTTTAAATTTGAATGTTATTTTGAAATGTATGTTAAACTGAATTATGTTGTAAAGGTATTTTACTGTATAATTAAGTAATTACCTAACCTTGCAAACATTTGCATTTTTGCCTTCAACCAGAGATTTAATTTCCTAACGCTTGCTGAATGTTTATAATTTTTAAATTCCTTCTTGATAGTTTAGATACATGGACGTTTGATTTTTCTTTTCTTTTTTAATTATTTATATTGTAAAAACTCGATTTGAGACTGGGGGGTGTAAAGTAAAGTCAGTCTCGATATTAAAGCTGGGTATTAAATATCTAAAAATTTCAGTTAAAAGCTAGTCTTGAATAAAGGCTAATCTGTTGGGATACAGAAATGGAGCTCGACAAATCCTATATTCTGGTAACCAATTTCTAACAGAAATTCCATTTTGGCTACAACTTTCAAACAGTTGGTAGCCATTTGGCTACTGGCCAATGCGGCAGCTGATTGGAAGGCCTGATTACATTACTGTATATACGAAGACGGGCGTCGCCTTCCTTCCCATTTGTTATTTAAGTATTTAGTGTTCGTGATTACTTTGCTAATGCATATTGCTATGCTGGATTTTCGTTGATGAAATATGTATGTATAGTCAACCACGGCTTGTAGCATTAGCGACGTGTGCTATGCATAAAAAAAGGTACATCAAAGACCTCAAAAATATATGATAAACATTAAAAAATGAATTGTCTAAGACTCCATATTACATGTTAGAATATTTACAAGGAGAGGCTCAGGTTTCCCCCTTGCCGATTCAAACAGTAATTTTTCTTTTGATAGTTTTCGTTAAGGAACAAATTGTGTCAAAATGTCAGCGTGCGCTTCACACGCGTTTATAGGGCTACCAGATATAAGTTAAACTTGACCGCTTCAACACCAAAATCGAAGCCAGTTTAAACCGAAGAAAGGGAGGGCCCCCATAAAAATTTCTAGCCAGAGCCTCCATGCTTCTAGTTATACCACTGGGTACAAGATACACATCCCTGATGACTGTAAAGTGCAGAATAAGAGATTCCATGGAATAATTTATTTTCATACTGTATATGTATATACAGGGTCATACTGTATATGTATATATAGGGTGAATACAAAAGTCTGAACCCCCTCTTTTATTTTTTGAACCGAAGCAGGTATGTCAATTTTGATGAATCCAATGAATAGGAAGTTGTGGGTGGCCTATCCCATGGTGCACTTTTCATCATCCCAAATATGCAAATTAGGACACATTCAAAATTTATCTCAAAAACCGTAAGGGATAGAGAAAAAAACCCAATTGCAAACTTGTTCAGCATAAAAAAACAAACAAAACAAAAAAAAAATCATCCAAATTGGACCAACCAATCAATCGTCTCTCAATTTTTGAATATGTGTAGTGTGCATTCCAAATCTTCATCTTTTATTTACATTTGCCGTAAATTCGAAAGATGCTGAAAATCTTTTTATAAAGTGAAGATTTAAACAAGCCTAATTATATTTGGAAGCTTAAAAGAAATGTAACATCTCTGCCAGTCTTTTTCGTTGACCTCGTAACTTTTTCTTACTAATCAAATATCGCACTTGGCATAACTGTTAGGTTACATAATTATCAGATGTGTGGTGATTGACACTTGGGTTAGTTGCCAACTTAGAGAATGTTCCGCAAAATAAAGGAAAAATCTACTGAATTTAATTTAATGTTTTAGTACAATTGAATTGAACTGATTTTTTTTGCTTTGTTTTAGCAGAAAAAAAAATCTTGAGTTGCAACACTGGTGGGTAAAAAAATACGAAAATAGCTAAACAGTGGCTATTAAAAAATAATTCCAGATCCACCCCTGTATATTTTAGCGTAGGAAATATAGTCGCTGTGTAAAAGTTAACATAGCCAAACGGAAGGCTGAGTACATGTACAGGCATTGCTTAATTGTTCCTGCGCACGCTCACTACATGATTGGTCACCGCTATTACATTGTCTACACTGGAGAAAACGGCGAGCTGTTATAAGGTTTCTTTTCGCAAAAGCTTAGAAGCCTGCTAAAATTTATGGGGAAATTGTAGAAGTTTACGGTGCCAATTGCCTAAACTATTCCAATGTATGCAAATGGTGTAAAACGTTTTGGGAAGGAAGGGTTAGCCTTGCCAATAAACAGTGTTCTAGTCTGCCTGCATCAGCGGCAACACTAGCCATCATCGAGGACATTAACAACACAATCGGAGAAAACCATCGCATTTCCTTGAAAGAAATGAGTGAAACGTTTCGCATATCCTATGGATTTGCATAGGATATGGTGCATGAGAAGATTGGATACAGCAAAATGTGTTCGCATTGGATTCCAAAAAAGTCTGACAACAGAACAAACTGGCAATAGAATGGCTTGCAGTCTGCAACACCTATAGCGGTACAACCAGAAGGAAAATGCATTTTTTACTGGCATCTTCACACCTGAGCCTAAAACTGCAAGCACACTGTGGAAAAATCCACATTCTCCGGTTCGTAAAAATTTCAAAATGTCTTCTTCAGCTTGGAAGATTATTCTTACAATTTTTTGGGATATGCAAGGCATTTTATACGCATGGGTCAATTGTGAAACGTTGACTAAATTGCAGCATGCTATTTTAGGATAAGCGATCAGAAAGAGGAAACTATGTTTGACTTCTTCATAACAACGCACGCTTGCATGTGGCGAACGTCTTCAAAGCAAAACTGAACTGGTCTGCTTCAGTTGGGAGGTTCTAGACCACCCAGCCTACAGTCCTGGCTTAGCGCCCTCGGGCTACCACCTCTTTGGCCTCATGAAGAGATTTCTGAGTGGTCAGAGGTTTGAGACTAACAAGGAACTAAAATCTGTTGTGCGCCATTGACTTTATTCACAGCCAATGAAGTTCTGTAAGCGGGGTATTCTGAAACTGGTGCAGCGTTGGGATAAATGCCTTGTGACATATAGCTATGTCAGTTTATTCCCTTTCTAATCTGCTTTTTGGGATAAATCGGCTTCTAAAATCTAATCTTCCCTTTCTAACTGGTGCAGTGTTGGGATAAATGCCTAAATCGTCAAGGTGCCTATGTAGAAAAGTAGATAAAGACGTGTAGCTTCAGCTGTACTAAGTTGTTTAATTTTCTTTGACATTACTTTTTAATATCTCCTCGTAAATGGAATACCGTAATTATTTAAATAATCTGCCACTCGCTGGAATTGTCCGCCCCGTTCCATCACTTTCAAGATAATTTCAAATAAAAATTCATTAAGAATTTTTGGTCAAGAATTTGAGGTTTGATTTTGCTAAAATATCTTGCATAATCCATAAGAATAAAAGCACTAGTGAAAGTAGATCCATCAAGCTCAATGGAGAACATAACTAGGTACAGAGCTATGTACAGGGTTGTGCATAACCTTTTGCTAGGGGTCTGGAAAATAAAAGAAACTAAGTGGAATGTTCTGCGGTTGATAATCAAAAAGTACGTTTATTTCTGCTTTTATCACATCAATATTTAGTGTGGCCACCACCTGCTTCTCGAACAGCACGCATCCGTTTCGGGTAGGAGTGGAGGAGTGTCTCAAACAGAGCAGTATCGTACTCCATGTCCTTCAGCACAGATGTCAGGTGTCCCATTAGAAGGTCTCGAGAATACCGATTTTCACCACGTTCTTGAATCATTAAAGATTCCACTGCGTCTTTTAACACTGCTCCAAAATGTTCAGCAACGTTTAGGTCAGGGGATGCACCGGGCCATTCGTTTGATGAGAAGAAATCGATAGCACTTTCTCTTAGGATTTGCTGTGTTGCATTAGCCTTAAAGCAAGGTGCCTTATCGTGCAAAAAACAAACTTCTTGCGGGTCGTTAGTGTTGTTTGGATCTCGAAGAAACGGAAAAACATCATTTGTTAGCAAATTCCGAAAATAATCACCATTCCATGACTCGCCCTGCTCCTTGAATCTCCACATCATTCGCTTGGCGGTGAAACACACGAAGATGCCAATGCAGTCAGGCTTCTTGGACAGCTCTTGATAGTGTTCATCGTCAGAAATATCTGTAATCGTTAAGCTCCAGACCCTATCGTTTTGGTAATTCGGACGTCTCATAGTCCACACAAAGAACTCGTCGCTCGGGGCAAGGTGCATGAAGTCGTCTTCCACCCAATCCCGCAGGTAGTCGCAAAACCAGAGCCGGTCTTCGATGTTTAATGCGGTCTTCATCGGTTTCGGAATAACATGGAATGGCTTGATGTTTGCACGCTGACGATGTCTTTGAACCGTTGAACGAGAAATTGTTTTTCCACGCTTGGCTTTAATTTCTTGTGCAACGTTGACACAGCTGCGACGTCTTTTGCCACTGTTATTAGCAATGATGTTTTTGCTTTCCTGTGATAATTTCTCGGGCCTACCCTCAGCAAATTCGGCATGGCAGTTATCATAACCTTTCTTCCAATTGTCCGTCACCCATCTATCCGATCGGTTTAACTTGTTCGCAACCCATTTGCGATTAATAAAAGACGCACCTGCTTCCATTGCCTCTCGATATGCATTTGCACGAACTCTATCCATGAAACGCTGCTGTTCACTGTCATTTATTAAACCAACCATATTTGTTTGATACCAATAGACGCACAATGAACTACTCTCTGCCGAAGCGTCATAAGAGTGTGCTACAAAAGAGTGTGCTCTGCGGTTTAAGTCGCAGCCCCCTAGCAAAAGGTTATGCACAACCCCGTATGCTCCAAATTATAGAATATTTTAATGCATCGTCGTCAACTGATTTATTTATTTATTATTAAATCTAAGAGATATTTAATTATATATCATAATCCTGATTTTTAAGTTTTCCATTGAGACATCCAACTCCCCAATCTATATCCAAGCAACAATTGACTCTTTGGGGACTTCTGCCTTAGATGTACTCTCTCTCATCATAAACAGGAATAATATAAATACAGTGCTGTCTCTGCATAACAGCATCTACATAACGGCAACTCCATATAACGAAGCTTTTTTTCCGGAAAATATATACGGCAGACTCATTCATGCACGATAACTTGAAAACTGATTAACTTTTTCAAATTCTGTTTTCAGAAATATGACCATCAAAGTCTTCGTTCGGCCGTATCAACTTTTCAGAATTTTTCGTGGATCCCTTCAAGTCTAATTCACGTGCTAAAACAGTGAGTGTAAAGAATACCAAGATAATGGCGTGTCATATAACAATCGATTTGTCAAGAATGAAGACGTTACTTTCTGTTCATCTTTTAAGCATTACTGACATCTGCCGCGCACGTGAAATCGCTTTGTCGACGCACGATTGCTCAAGTGCTCATAATCTATATTATTAAGTAGCAGAAGAATGGAGCTACTTATTGGTTTTATAATTTCAGTACATCCCCTTCATAATTTTTACATTTTTTGAGGTAGAAGGTTGAAATTCGATATGTAGCTTCCTATGGGCATGTCTATCTGCACTATTTAGTTTGGTTTTGATAGGTACACTTGCTGTCGGAATTACGGGGATGGGATTCAGAGAGGACAACGTATCTATGTGCTATTTAGGTATGTAAAGGCGTGAAATTCTGTATCCAGATTCCTCTAGGCAAGATCTAGTTACTATGAAGTTTAGGCCCAGTTGTTCCATTGGGATCGGATTTGTGGGAGTGGCAGTCACTTGATCTATAGAACTATGGCAACATATGGCAGGTGATATATATGTTCGGAAATTATGAGAAAGGAAAGAAAATAAGAGCTTTTTTATATTTTCTACATATTATGTTCGAGAAAATTAACTTTTTGATTAAAAAAATTTGAGGAGAGGTAAAAAGTGCAGATAAGGAGTAAAAAAAGATGACTGCAGGATCTGCTACTTGCCTTACGCTACTGGTGGGGGGGGATTAATTTCTTTTTAATAAATGTATAAATTGGATTTCTGTTTCTTGCTAAAGCTCCTCCTTGGAATGTTTACAAGATTTTATTTTTTATTTTTTTAAACTATTTATGGATGTAAACATTTGTTTTATCTAATTTACAAATACATAACTTCAATTTTATGCGGATCACATTTTATTGTGGGGTATTTTCATGGGCCTAACTTTTAAAACTTTACGTTTTTGTCACAGATTTATATTGACCACCCTCTATCCTTAAACCAAATTATATATACATTATAACCTCAATAATCTGGACATAGTGAAATCCGGACAACTTGATAATCCGGATAGATTGTCTGGTCCCGTTTCATTCAGTGTAAAATAATACAAAATACCCTCGTTGGTCTGGACAACTTTATATTCCGGAGACTGGACAAGAATTTCTAATTCTCATTAAAATGGTACTCATAAATCCGAACAAGCTAAGAATGTGTCAAAAAATAAGACAGTGATTCATTTAATATAGTACTGCAATGCTTTAATTTAAAGTTAACTATTGTAAATGATCAGGTTAAAGTATTTTCATGCGAGAAATCACGTGTTGCGGGTTCCAGGAAGGGTGACTTCCTGAGAGTATCGCAGTGAAGCTTCTTGAAAGCAAAACTCCCAATTTTTATTGCACTAACTCTTTTGAACAAGTCATCTACAGTTTTGACCACTAAGTGCTCTACGATCTTCAAGAATGGCACAGAAAAAGAAAATCTTGACATTCAAAGAAAAAATTGACTTCATCAACGATTATGAGAAAGATAGAATTACTGTTCGAAATTTGGCCGTCAAGTACGTTATTGGAAAAAGCACAGTGTCGGACATGGTTAAAAAAAAAAGAAAACGTTAAGATGAAAAATCTTAAAAGGTCTGAGACCACAAGAAATTAAATGAGCTTGTATACAAATTTGTTATGAAGGCAAACACCTTGAATATGCCAGTGAATAGACCAATTATCCAAGCTATTGAACTGGCAAAAGGAATGGGACTTCCAGATTTCAAATAATCAGAATGATAGCTCAGAAACTTTAAAAAAAGATACATTTTTATTCTCCTGTGATTTGAAATCTACTGTGGAGAATCTAATGGATAATCTGGCTGAAAACTTTGAGTGCCCCCTATATAGTGTCTTAATACTTAAAAAAAATTTGATTTTCTGAAATAAATTCACTTAAGGTTGCACACAATTTAACTTTTAATAATTTTGGACCAAAGATAATGTGAATTTTGAATTAATTTTCAAAAGAAATAATTCAAGTACCATACAAGGTTTGTTCATTTAAAAATACTTCCTTCTTGGTTATCAGCATTTTGCTTGTGGTAAGTTTTATCTACCTTAAAAGATAGCCAGAGATGGATCTGGAATTTTTTTTTTTTTATCGCTACTGTTTAGCTGCTTTTATATTTCCTTTTAAGCTACCAGTTTTGTCAACTCAATAACTCCCTCCCCCTCCCGAAACTGAGCAAAAAATCAGCTGAATTCACTTGTACTAATGATTAAATCCACCAAATTTGGCAGGTTTTTTTTTTGTTTTTTTTTTATAATGTTAGAGTAAAACCCACCAAATTTACTGGAATATCCACTAAGTTAGTAACATTGAGATGACTAATCACGTGTCAATCTCCAAACGTCGGATAATGACGTAACCTGTTATGCCAAACGTGGTATTTGATAAATATGAAAAAGTTATGTATGATGCTTATAAAATTTCCTATACAGTGACTTCCAAAGGATAAATCAATGCATCATATTCCTAGTAAATGAATAATTGTAAGCTTCCTAGGGGTAATTCAAATACCCCCAGCTGAGAATGGTGATTAGGGAAAATTTTGGTGTAAATAAGATATTTTTTTTGCCACCAATTTTCGCCACTTCTAAATAAAAATTGCCACTTCAATTTTTTTGGGCAAACATGGCCAAATTTTCATGATTATCAACGAAAGTCACCCAAATGGGTGGATTTACGTATTTCGCGCACATACGTGGCTGGATTGACGTGTTTCGGCGATATATGTGTCCGAAACATGTCATTCCAGCCACGTATGTGCGCGAAATACGTAAATCCACCCATTTGGGTG
>JAHWFO010049019.1:0-24413 GCA_023313115.1 Rhysida immarginata
TAACTTGTTGATCTTGGTGGCGGCATTTTTATTTCTGTTCATATCTCAGTTATCGTTCATATTTGAACCCATGTTCATAGGACGTTTTGTGTTTATCTTAACCTCTATAATACCCCCTTTAAGTATTTTACATTCGATGTAAATCACCCTGTATTTGATTAAAAACTAAAATATAGAATAAAGCATGACATGACAATTAACACGAAAAGTTTTTTAAATCCTCAAATAAACAGATCAATTTCACATTTGCATGAAAAAACTTTAATCCGTTTATGGTGTTCTTTACATACACTGTTTAAAACTTAAACGCAATCAAAAACGCGATAATGAACCAAAAAAAAATGTCTATCCATATCGGATTCGAACTCTGCCATTCGAGGCAGTAGGCAGAGACTTTAACGATGTTGCTGTCAGCCGCTATCGCGTATTATTGTCAGGAGGGAGCAGGTGAGGAGCACATCCCAAGCGTATACCTGCTACCCTATTTTCATTCAGAAGGGGCATGTCCATTCTAATCTGCCTTGACTCTCAGTACAAGTACCTGATTTTGCAACCGATCAACATCCAGAAAGCTCAGCCCCTACAGAGCAGATAAAAACCTTTTTGCACCCGACTGTACATGGTTTAATGGTATCGTTATGTTCCATTAGAAACTTTCAATGTTAACATAGGGCAGTTGAAAAATATGGTTTCACGAATGGTGTAGTTTTGCCTTTTGGTACTTGATTATGTCATTCCTTAATGGTTTATTAATCCGAAACTTTTTTTCATGTGTTCTTCGAATTTGAGACATAGCAATTAAAAAAGCTTCCTATTTAAATAGAAAAAATTAATGTTGAAAATTCAAAAATATTTCATTTAAAATGCTCACAATGGATGGCGTCTGCAAATACGGCCCTTTAGCCGAATCTAAAACATGAATTTTTACTAAAGAAAATTCTAAGCTTTTTTAATGTGTTCTTCTTCTGAATATTCACACACAGATATGGCAACATTTCATGTGAAGTCACCGAGCAACGCCGGGTAAAACAGCTAGTTACCTATAAAATTATTTTCTAATGATGTTTATTTCTTTCTCCTCACTCTGACAATTGGGAATACAACAATATTTAAGCATAGTAATAAAAATTTTGAACAACAACAATTAAAACTTTCACTTACGATACAGTCAACAAATGCCGTTAACACGTCCAGTATCCGCCATTTGCATTTTGTAAAAAAATCAGTGACGTTTAGTGTCAACCAATCACAATACAGGGGATAAAGGTCAATTATAACTAAAATATATTTTTTTTCTGGCAAGCGAAACAATGCATGCCTTATAGTTTATCCACTAGAATACACTCATAAAGTTTGAGAAAAATTGGAGACCCTAAGGTTAATTTTCACCCGATTTTGTTCCATTTGACATATTGCGCCTGTACAAGGACTAATCCGCTCAGCATTTGGGGAGAATCGTGGTCCTCGGTCGATACTTTCCGCATGCATGGCAACCCAGATCGCCCGAGCTGACGCCTTGCTATGGGGCTTCCTGAAGTCAAAAATGTATTGCGACCAATCCACATCATTGGCAACATTGAAAGATTCTGTGTCTACACGAAGACAAATGTTGCTTAATGCAGTGAACAGTGTGGTATCTCGTCTGATGATTATGTTGCTGAATGACGGAAGGCACATTGAATATTTGTAAGCTGATAGTTAATCCGGCATCTTATCATCAGAAAATTTGCATAATCTGATGTCTGTAACCTGACAACGCATCTGTTGGTCAAAAACAGAACAATTCTAGCATTATTATTTTTTCCTGGAAAAGAATCCGACTTCATTGCAGTTCTTTCTGTGAAAACCGAATATTTTTGTATGAAATATTGACTTTTAAAGTTTTTTCTGACTTTTGGATCACCCTATAGACGTTAGCGCAGGAAGTAGAAACGCACATGCACCTCTTAGCTTTCTGTGCCTTCTTTCATTTCCGACCTTAGAATTTCTAAGGCAGGAAAGAGTAAAAAAACGAACAATTTAACCAACAAAAATGCCGTATTGTGTTGCTCCCAGTTCAATCAATTCGGAAAAGGCAAAATTGTTGAGTAAAGTAACGTTTCATCAATTTCCGTGTACAGTTTTACAATCTCCAACTCAATAATAAATTAATGATTAATCGCAGCACGCGCCAGTCAATCTGAATAATGTCGACTTTTAGTCACACACAACGCTAGAAGTACAGTTATTACGAAAGCGATAATACGTCTAGGCACGAAGTAAGCTAATGTTTGTAAACACGCACCCGTCTTATATAGGAATGGTTGCTAAAATTTAAAAAAAAAATAGGTGGAAATGATATACATACATATTTAAGAGTGGCCCGTATAGGTTCAGGTTTTTGACAGCCTAAAACTTTAGATAGCCTAAAACCGCGCATCTCTGAAGGAAACTTTCCCTGAAAGGTGGATGCGGCCCCGTCGAGTTCCTGGCCCGATCTCCAGACCTGATGCCCCCCGAATTTTTTCTTGTGGGGCTATCTCACAGGGAAAGTGTACGCCCACCCCATTGACGGCATCGAGGAATTGAAGGAACTGATAATCCAAGAATTTAACGCGATTCTTATTGAGTTCTGCCGCAAGGGGTAGGCAAACGTGACTTTACGCCTCCAAACAGTAATCGATCTCGATGGAGCACAGATTGATATTGCACTGGAAAACCGTACATAGAGATATTTATGGGCCATCCTGTACATACATGCATTTACAATATTTTGCAGTCCCTCATTATATCTGGACATTTCAGTTTCGGTTATAACTTTAAGTCTCTAATGTTGAAACTTAAAGTTTATATTATATTTGAAACTTTAGCATGTTATTTTATTAGAAAAATAAAAGCTAAATGAACAATCTTATTTGCAAATATTCAGTTGAGATATCGCTGTTTGACAATGGCCTATGCAAGCGTAGTGAATGTTTCTGCAATCCCTAAGACGCTAAAACTAGATGAGAGTCAAATTTATTTTATGAAATAATCATTATATGAAAATTGGCATCCAGTATACTCATAGAGACGAGAGAAGTATTAAAATCGAAGAACACCGAAGATAGATTAGATCATTTAGAAGAGTGGGGAAGTTTTTTTTCTCACAAATGCGCCTAATACGTCAGAGGCAGCGCTTTTTGTGATTCAGGGACCGATTAAACGAAAATAAACGTTTATTATAAAATTTTTATAAAGATAGATTGAAAATCATTATCTCTACGGAAAAAGGAGAAATAAATTTTCGTTCAGTTGCAAATGAAGATTGCTTCCATATCTTTAGTAAATACCTACACAGAAAATATGACTGTAGATATATTTCACTTGCTCCATCCAAATTGATAAACTCCAGTTTTGTAATAAAGTAAAAATTTAAATTATCGATATGGTCTATAATTCAGTTTGCATATCCACCTTAACATCAAGTAATGCGCAACAGTTTCGAAATTTTTCCAGAATATATCGACAACCGTCCGGAACCCTGCATAATAAGATTTGAAGCTTCATAGAAACTTTAGATTTATGTCCACAGAAATAAAACTTTTTTTTTACATATATATATATAATTAATAGATAAGACTGGCTACCAAGGCTTGAAGCGCTATAAGGCTACATATTCTTAAATTATTTAATTATCAGAATGATTCATAATTAAAAGAATTTCGTAAGAAGGCTTATTTGTATGACGACAGAAAGACGGCCGAATAACTCTATGAATTCTTCTGCTCTTCGTTAAACCACCAGTGACTCAGTTCATGCTAATGAGCGATGAAACCGATAGAACTCATCCTTCCCTTCTACTTCTCACTTAACCGAATGATTTACACGCAGCGAACGTCAACATCCACTTGGCCGCCATAAAGTTCAACGGAAACTCTTTTTACTCATCGTGGCGACGGAGAATTTAAGACAGATGAATCAAATTTCTCGGCCAACCTTCTTAAATTTAGCTACGACCCCATTTACTATGGTTAAGGATCTGATTGATAATAAGCATCGTTTTCTTTAAGAACCTATTTGATTAAGAATTTAATATAACTGAACATATCTTGTACATCTTGAGAGGTTGAGAACCTAACGGGAAAAGAGTAAAGATTAGCGCGAATTCCATACAGGGCAAAGGAAGGAATAACCACGCACACAGAGAGCTACTTAAGAAGAATTTTAAAACTTGTTTACTGAAGGAATTAAACAATAACAATTCCGGGAATTTTGAAATTTAAAATGACGATCTCTCCTCGTATTAGCAAGAATCGATAAATTATAGATAAGTCAAAGAACAACTTAAATAATAAAAAGAAATTTGGCGTCAACGACAGATAAATACAAAAACATAAAGTAAAAGATCAAATTTAGCAAAAATGCTTTTAACGTATTCAGATTTTAAGATATGGAAAATCCTAATTTCTTTTTAATAAAGACTCTCCAATTATACTGTATAGAAACTTCAGAATAGAGTTTTGGCGAGAAACGAAATGGCATAAAATTTTATAAGTCAGTCTACTGTCGTTCCTACCATAATATTTCAGATTAAACAATACACTTATGGATTTACTGCAGCTGTAAAGTTGGATGAATCATTTAATTGGGCCAAACAAATAGAGAACCCACAGATTCCTATCCCGCGTATGAAATTTGATAATTCCCATCTGGAATTTATAAGAACTCTACATTAAAACAATCTTTATAAGAATTGATCAATTAAATTACGACACTAAATTATCTCATAAAAGAGAGACTTGCAGTGAATTACTGGAATCACCGTTGTAGGATTCCCTTTGAAATTTCATACGCCGGATCAGCTATAACTTGATTCGTTTATTTTGATTAAACCATGATTCGTCATAAACTATTGCTCTTAAAGAGATTTTGTTCTGTTTATTAAAAAGTTAGAAATAATACACAATACGAGAAAAACTGCGTAATTAATCGCGGGGGATTAACTAAAACCTTGCGGTAAACCCCTGAATAAAAGTACCATTTCTTTTTATGCTTAATTCTTTTTCGAAGCCCAAACTTCTTTTATTCAGCGCAGCCTAAGAGGCAGATGATCGCTCTTTGATGGCTTTCAGATGTTCAGCTAAGTAAAACAAATAAGGTCTTATTTATGAAATAAATATTGACACGAGACGAAAAAAATAATCTTAAAGAAGAACGAAGAGAAAGAGATTTCTTTTTAAAGCCCAGCAAGAATCTAATATAAATAAATTAGCTAAACGGTTACAAAATTCTTAAAGGAGATAAAAGATTATAACCTGAACTAATAATTACAGAGAACAATAGAAGCCATTTTCCTTCTACACATTCAGATACCAAGGCTTAGATCTGTTCGCGAACTTCGGTTGGTCACAATTTTAAAAGCAATTTAAAAGTGAAATGAAAAGCATGAGGTGCTTCTATTAGACTTTATTAGATAGATTTCTGATACGAATGGCCTGATAAGCCATGTGTAGGTAATTCAAATGACAACATAAAAGAAACATAAGATTTCACTGGATCGTTTGAATAATTAACCCGGTGGCACCGTTATACCTTACACGTGGCAATAAATGTAGGCGCACCTGACAGGCTGTTGTTGTTCAATGAAAATAAAAATGAAATTGTTTGTCTGTGAAATAAAAATTATTTTATTTATATACTCTACGCCTACTTGAACAATAAATAAACAAAAAATTGAATACATTCAGTAATATACGCTAACAAAACAATATAACCCATTACACTTCCTAAAACTAGAGGGTAATAAATATACCTGCATACCTTTCCAATGGATGCCTAACATGTATGTTGCAAAAGGAAGCCCCACAAAGTAGTGAATAGATAGAGCGCGCGTATATTTACTCTCTAGTTTTGGGAAATTTAATAGGTTATTATTATTCTTGTTGTTACCTCATTTTCCCATTACCTTATTTTTCAAGAAACTGAACATTAATAGTATAAACGATTGAAATAAAACAACATAAATATTTATTATAGCCTAAGAAAAGCTGAAACATCACTAGTTACCAAATTGGTAACATTTATGGCAGCAATGAAATAGAAATTAAGATTTATAACAAAACAGCTGCTGTGAGAGCTTTAACGAACACGGATGGCATCTTTGAAAAAAGTTTATAATAACCAAAAAAAAAAATTTTTTACTGGAATTTTACTTACTAGTGACTTAGGCCCCATAACGATTGGTTACAATTTACAAAACTACTTTGGGAAAAACAAAATTCCCAATCAATATTTATTAAGGCTATTTTCATCAAAAAAGTGATTTCAAATCAAAATCAAGTTTTTGGTAGGTTTTCATCAAAAAAGTGAATTTTCATCAAAAAAGTAACTTTAAAATTTGTTATATTTTCTTGAATCGATAGCAATTTGCTTTAAAAATATTTACTGGAAATTTACTTAGGCCCCCTAATAATTGTAACTTTTCTTAACAGAGTGAGTGAGTTTATTTAAAAATATCATTAATTTCCATTTATTTAATTTTTAAACAAAAAATTCCTTTTTAGTTTCTTCTTTATATATAACTTGAATTAAAACAATAGGGCCAAACTTCAGGGGGAGATTCCTTAAAGAAACGTAACTAAAAAGTTTATGTCAACAGATGTCCGGAAATGTCAATAATTGAATGTACGACGTGCCCCCATAACACAACAAGCAGTGTATTTTTTTTCTTTTGCATAGTTACTTTTGAGTGATTGTCGTGCAGCGCAGATACAATGGTCAGATATTCATATCAGGAACAAGCAGAGATGGTCTTCACGTACGGGAATGGTCGAGAGGCTATACGGATATACCAAGAAAAGTACCCCGACAGACAAGACCACCCGAATCACAAAATGTTTGCAAATATCTTTCGGCGTTTGTGTGAAAAGGGATCCTTTGATGGAAAAGGGGAACACGGAGAGCGGTGGCCGCATGTCCGTAAAGCAGACCTGAAAGAACACGTGCTACATGAAGCTGATAAAAACCTCGGTATAAGTTCCAGGCAAGTGGCCCACCAGCATTGTGTCAAAAAATAACTGTGTTGGGATCTTAGATGAAAACAGTTACTATCCCTATCATTCGCAATGCGTGCAGGGATTATCACTGCTACAGTGATGTCATGTTCTGTACTAATTGCTCTATTACAGACAAACCATCCATTTCCGGACATAAATGCTCATGAAATTTTTTATTCCATTTCTGGCCAATCATCTCCTGATGATTGTCCCTATTGTTTTAGTTCACTCGGTATATAATTAAAACCGTGTATTATCGAATGCAAAGAAAATTTTGTTTATTTATTCCTCAAGTGGAATAATTTATAAAAAAAATTGATTTTCATTTCATAAGCAAACAATTTTATTTTTATTTTCAATGAACAACAGCTCATCGGGTGTGCGTACATTTACTACCACGGGTAAAAAGATATTACATGATATTTGTTCTAGCTTCAATATTTTTATTGATCGCTTTAAAAAGCTTTTAAGTTTTTTAAGCTCCATAAATGGATTAAGAATGGGGGTATACTTTTTACCAAATTGGAGTGAAAGTTGAAATTTCCATGTATTACACCAGTATCTATATATTGCAGTAAGGAAACTTTGCATTTTAAAATTCTTAATATTATGAACTGAAGTATTTACATAACCACACGCTCACACCTTAAAGCCCACAGGAAGTCTATAGAAATTGAAAAGTTCTCAAAATAGACCGGAATCACATTATCTGTTTCTTATATTGAAGATTTTACTTAGCAACGTTCTTAAATATATATTCTTTTCTTTTAAATTTGTTTTAAATGTCATAAATTATAAAGTAAAATTCCTTAAATTATTATCATTATAAGTTCTTAAATAATTTTGTAATATGTTGTTTGCGAATATCAATATTATATTGATTTACGTTAAAAAATTAAAGATGGTGCAGCTCTTACTTTGATATAAGATTGATATCTGAATTGCTTAATTGAAGATGATAAAAAATATGAGAAAACATTTAGGCAGTACATTTTTTCGGCGGTCTGAAGTTGATGGATGAAGCTGTAATTATAATGGAATTATTTTTGATTTAACGGGAGTCGCAAGGTTCAACATGCCATTGCCACTGGACGCGAAATGAAGGCTCCTTATGAAGCGGCATTTGACGTTACCTCTATGTTCATTAAGGTAAATCCAATAATGACAACACCTAAGTTAACAGTTTACTAGCATGGAATTCCATAGTAATTTTACGTGATCAGTGTTGCGACTAAACGAGGCTCTCTCTCTCTCCGCTCTCTTCTTCCCATTATAACGAACTGAGCAGTCAAAGGCAAATTCACAAAACCATAAATCACACAAGAACCAAATTTTTTTAAATAGAAAGAAACAGTTTTATGTGAATTGTCCTGGAGGCACGATGCCTGAGTGGCATCGATCGACGAAAGTCGATGAATTCTTTTCGATTGGCGAGACCCAAGGTGCAAAGGTTACATAATGGTTAGAGAATGAAAGTCAGAAGAGAGAGAGTAGGGGAGGAGACAGAAGAATTGGAGGGAGGGTGCTTGTTGCTATAACAACGTCATCTCACGGCATCCGGGGAACGAGGAGGATGCAACGCCACGCAACGGCAGCGTCAGAAAAGCGAACACGCGTTCGTCAAGGATGGCTCGTTTCACCGGGGTTCTTTACGTGAGCTAGACGGCGGCGATAAGTTATCGCGGAGTATACCTGTCGGATTACAGTTCGAGATAAATTATTATGGCGAAGTCAGATATCAAGAAGAAACATAACGGAGATGTGATATAGAGAAAAGACTGAAAAAAAAGTACGGTGAAAAAAAAATTCCAAAACAATTTCTGCACGAAGCACTGCAGGCAAGGTTTAAGGGGGTGAAGCGACAAACAACTTGTTGATGATAAAAGAAGAAATCCGCCCGACCAACAACACTATTAGCATCGCATGCCGCTTCTAATCGAGCCTTCCCATCCTATTTCGGTGGCAATTTCCTCATGGAAATAGACTGTGAATTAGATTCCCGCAAGCGGAACTTTGAAAACAGTACTAGTTCCGAGGGAAGCCGATTGTGTATCCTCTGAACAAGCAACCCCGATGGCATCATCTTGGCAGCCGCAATACGATCTGAGCAACGACACCGACTCACTCGAGGACTATACGACGGCGGGCGGGTTCGTCTATTCGGTCAATGAGAACACCACGTGGAGTGCCGTTCCCGCCGACCCGACCCATGAAGACACCCTCGGATTACAAAACTTAAACTTCAGGATCGCTGGAGCGTTCGTGTGCGGCGTTGTTATCATCTGTACGCTCGTGGGTAAGAGACATTCACGTTAAATATGCCAAAATAATAATATACACCTAATGAATTAAATTATTTAATTATATCAAAACATAACGGAATTAACAAGTTTATACAAAAAAGCGCTTAAAATTATATTGTTTTTACTAGTACTTCTGTTACTTTGCCGCTTCTAAACGATATATATAAAGTCTAGTTACATATGAAACTAATATTATAATTAGCGTTAAAGATGTGTTAATCATTTTGTAAATTGCAGACTAAAAAGCATTTGAAATATTTCTTTCCATAATTATTTAGAGTTTTGTAATAATCAATAAACGATTTTAAAAATAAAGCTGAAAAAAATTTCAAACATATAAAGCAAACGAAAAGTTTAAAGAATTCTTTCTTTGTATATTAAATTAAGCAGACTAAATGAAAATTTTAGCTATAAAAACCGGCTGTTATGAAAGTGACTCCGCAAGTTAAGAATCGGAAAATAAGAGCTATTTAATTTTTAACTTACTTGACACAAAAACTATGTAATATCAAATTCATTCATTTTCTCTTTCGAATTTACGATTACTGTAAGATGAATTGGAAAGTAAATTTATTTCCTGCTTTATTTGTATCTTATTACGAATTTACCCATAGATGTTTAAGAAAAGAACTATCTTTATTTTGGAAGTTTCAATATTTTATAAGTTCCATCCTCATTTACTTTTCATCCTTTCTCTAATGAAGAAATAATAATTTGAATATTTTTTTACATCGAATGAAAGATAATTTTAAATATTTGAAATATATGCTTGAATTTGTTGAATGAAAATGAGCAAACGTGTAATTTGAGAAAATGAGAATAATCTTTTAAAATATTGTGATTTTTTTTCATTGTTTTATTAATAAAATTGATATGATTTCCACATTAAAATACTTTCATCTTCATTTGAATATTCGAAATTCGTCTTATCATGGAATTCGTATCATATTTATTATCATAAAAATTTTTATTGATGAAAATAGGAAAGAAAATTCCACAGCCTGGGTTCGAACCAGGAACCTTTTGCTGACCGTGCAGACGCGCCAACTGATTGCGCCACTGCTTACCAACTACATCAAATTATTTTCATCAATAATTTCAACATCTGAGGTTTGGCGGGGGGAAAATCCTGTTAAGACCTTTCATTTATTAATCTTTAACGATTTAAAACGCCTGTAGGAAAGATAGTCCCTGCCTGCGAACTGGGTACTGCTCCAACCAGCTCTAAGGACATGTAGATAGCGTTAATGCTTTCATGTCCACAGTGGCGCAATTGGTTGGCGCGTCTGCACGGTGAGCAGAAGGTTCCTGGTTCGAACCCAGGCTGTGGAATTTTCTTTCCTACTTTCATCAATAAATTCAACAACTGAGGTTGGCGTGAAAAAATCCTCTTAAGACCTTTCATTTATTAATCTTTAAAAATGTTTATCCGTTATCGGCATCGCTATGGAAGATATTGTATAGTTAGCCTAGTTGGTCTACAATATTATTTAGCAAATTAAGTATTAATTTATTCCAATTTGACGGTAATTATATGCTTAGGGATGATTATAGAATGTGTAAGTATCTTATAGAATGTGAAAAAGAATATAACACACAATAAGATAACACACAAAAGAGTAAGCTAAGCAAAAAAAAAAAAACAAAACATTGTTATGAAATGGAGACTTCTCTGCACTGTCTCTCTTGATGAAGTTGTTGAAGTACATAGCCTACATTCTTTGGAAAAGAAAACAAACAGAATTCCGATCGCTTTCACTTTTTATTTGATAAAGCCAGCAATAAAAGGCAAAACCGGCCGGAATTCTGTGTTTTCTTTCCCGCTATGTACTGCAAGGCCTCCAACAACTTCATAAAAACATTGTAATGAACACTGCACTGTTTTAGTTTTGTATTTTATTGCAGCAGTCTCAACATTTCTAAATTGCATAATATATTATATACAGTCATCAAATTCTGCTCAGCTCCTGCAGGTGAGCTGAATCAGATTTGCTTCTCCATCGGGACATATTCTGATGATAATAAAAAGTTCATGTAACAAAAAATTGTGATCTGCCATAATAGACCAAGAGTTCATAAAAGAAGTGTTAAAACAGCTTTATAGACCGAGAGCCAGCCCCGTTAGATTTAACCGGAAAGATCAGGTAACTATCTCATTTCGCAGTGTTACCCGTAGGAAATGAGAATATGTCCGTCTGGCAGTTCAAAGCGGCCGGACTTAAAAATGGCGCCCCTTCAAAATCCGTAAAAATTGACTTCAATTTCACCTGTACGATCTATTTTTGGTTCATGTTTTTTTTTCTTAAATTACTCCTCCCTAATTAATATTTCATCGATCTGGCATTTGAAATCGGCCGGAAAATGGCTGCCTGGCCAATCTAAAGTTTGGTAAAATTCACATCCATTTAACCAGAATGATCTAATTTTACTTTTTGTACCAAATTTTACCTAACTGCCTGCCATTCACAATTATTCGGTCTGGCATTTCGAAACAGCCGGAATCACGATGCCAGACCGATTTAAAGAGTCAAAATTGTCATTTTTTTTAAGTTCAGCTTATGAGAAAAAAATTATACTTTACTTCCACGAGTAACTTTTTATTTTGTGCTTTCTATATTCCGGTCTATATTCGAATTCGATCTGTGCATATTTACTTAATATGCGCAAACCTTCGTAAATAGAAGTCAATTTAACCAGAATGATCTAAATTTTCACTGCTTGACTTTTTTGCCCCTGGCTATTTAATTGGCTACCGAACCAGGTTAATATGGATTTAGGGTACCAGACTGATTTTTTTCAAAATTTAAATTCAGTACCTAAATTAATATATCTGATAAGCTATTATTATAAATAAAGTGATATTTGTATAATATTTGGTAGTAATGGTATAAGGAAATGAAAGAGGAATGAAATGAAACATTGTAGTTTTGCCTGTATACAACGAGATTTTCATACAACTCTTTTGCTTTCGATATTGTAAACAAACCAGTCACAATAACCTCAATGAATAATGAGATCAATTCGGCTAATATCTTTAATGGGTATTCCGAATCCATTTTCGCCATAAAATACGTGATACACAATACACTCACTCGCCAAATGATACACCCCTCCAATCAGGTACCCTATCCGTAATGAGACACATCCCGCTGCTTCCATTCTCGGATTGCAGGTGCAGAGGACTCCTTGATATCACACAATCGTTGTAAGCAAAACTAGCTGCAGAAATGGCAGCACGCCGAGAATTCTCCGCATTTGAACGGGGGATGATTGTTGGTGCCTCAATATCAGATGTAGCCAACACCTTGTAATTTTCCCGCACAATCGTTGCAAGGGTCTATCGAGAGTACACCCAACAAGGGGTTACAACCCATATCGGACAGTGGACGGGCCGCCCACGTCTCAATGATACCAGAGATGTTTGCCGCATCACAGGCTTGCAACTGCTGATCAAAGGGCGACAGCAGGCCAAATCACCATGCGATACAACCAGGGACGTCCCATAACCGTGTCCGTGACGACAATTCGGCGAACCTTGGCAGGTGCAGGTGGAAGCAGGAGGCAACGACGGGTGCCACTCTTAATACCTGCACATCGTTGGCAACCCCTAGCTTGGGCCAACCAACATCAGCATTGGACAGCTGAGGACTGGCGAAGGGTTGCCTGGTCCGACGAGCACGGTTTCAGCTGTATCGGGCCAACGGTCGTGTCAATGTCTGACGCAGGCCACACGATACCATGGACCCTGCTTGTCAGGAGGGAAACACTCAGGCAAGTGAAGGCTTCATAATGGTCTGTGGTGTTTTCTTGTGGCATGCAATGGGTCCATTGGTGCATCTGACATCCACTCTGCGTGCTACGTCCTACGTCGTTCTGCTTGGGGACCACCTGCACCCCTTCATGAACTGTTTTTACCCCGCGGGCGACGGCATCTTCCAGCAAGATAATGCGTCTCCACACGCGGCCCTTGTGACACGGCAGTGGCTGGAGGAACATGCTACAGACTTCACGTCAATGATTTGGCTTCCTCGTTCCCCAGATTGAACATTTGTGGGACGTCATCGAACAAATTGTTAGGTCGTCACCAACACAACTGGTAAATGCAGCATCGTTATGGAGTGCAGTGGAGGCGGCATGGCTTGCAGTGCCTGTGTACGTGTTCCGGGACTGGTAGACTCTCTTCCACGACAGCTCGCCGCCGTTATCCGGGCCAGAGGAGGCCCAGCACGTTATTAGGCAGGTGTGCCATGAATTTTGGTGAGTGAGTGTATACAGGGTGTATCAAAAATACCGTTTACAAACTGTGAAGGAGACTTTTTCACACCAAAATACTAAACCTAGTCCACATAAATATATGTCATAAAATCCTTAAATTTTGCAGTATTAATGCAAGTTTGCATTCAACGAGGTATAATCCATCAACGAAGTTTGTAACCAATCAGATGGGCTGTGTTGCTATGGAGACTTGTTTACATTTGTCATTTTTAGACATTTGTGGTTAGTCTGTCTTCAAGGTTTCACTTTTGTAGTAAGTTAACTGAAAGGTGTTCTGTTTAACCATGGCAGGTAGGGGAGGACCAGTTCCGTGGCCGGCACATTCCCCGATCTAAATCCTTCGGATTTTTATCTCTGTGGCCACTTAAAACAATAAGTTTATGCAAGCGACATTCTTAATACAGATACTCTTCAAGGATTTATTTCAACGGGTGCGACAGTCAATGATCCGAAGAGTGCATGAGTGTATAGAATCTCGCTGAGGGCAGTTTGAACATTTGTTATAAATTTCTGAGGTGAGGTATAATACAGTTTTTCAACATACCTGAAATAATAAATAATACCAGAAGTACCCGATACATTGTGTACTTCTGTAAAAGATCTTTCAACCCAGATGACCTTCCAAGGATTTTAGTATCCTGTCCTTTGGTGAAATGAATTGATCGTTACATATTAATATTTTACTGATTTATTGTTATTAAAATATTGGCATTCGGTATCCAAATAATTTAATATAAATTTAAGGCATATAATTTAGTCTGAATTTTAAAAGCCAGACTGTCAGATCAAAATATTTATATTCAGAAAAAATCCAAGAAACTAGTATTATACAGTTGGTATAGTTTTTCGATTATATTGCTAACATTGAAATTGGACTCAGAGTGGTAAGATCCTGAAATGGTAAGACTGTGTCCAATTTTGTCTTTTTTCAGACTTTCTGCGTCTTGTCTTTCTTTTCTTCTACATATGTCCACTACTAAAATTGACTAATTTGATATTTTAAAATTGTCTGGCACCCTTTATCCGGCTGCTTCGGAATGACAGACCGAATAATTCGTGAATGGCAGGCAGTTAGGTACAATTTGGTTCATTCCCGTTAAATGGACGCCAGTTTTTCCGAACTTTGGATTGGTCTGGCAGCCATTTCCGGCCGATTTCAAATGTCAGACCGAATAAATTTTAATTAGGAGGACTAATCTCAGTAAAAAACCATGAACCAAAAATAGATCGTTCCGGTTAAATTGAAGTCAATTTTTCCGGATTTTGAAGGACTGCCATTTTTAAGTCCGGCCGCTTTGAACTGCCAGACCGACCAATTCTCATTTCCCACGGGTAAAACCGTGAAATAAGGTAGTTAACTGAATTAGATCTTTCCGGTTAAATCTAACGGGGCTGGCTCTCGGTCTATAAAGCTGTTTCAACACTTCTTTTATGAACATAAAATGAAATACCACCCAATTGTAGTAATTATTCTCCAATTCCGTCAAAAATTTAATTTGCACGCCTTGCATTGTTTCCAACCAATAGGCATATTCCTGGGTGACCATAACGATGGCTAAACTATTGCGAGTGTAGTGGTTTCATAAACGTGATACTCTGCAAAAGTTCTATAAAATACCACTGATACTTTTAGAAGTTGTCTTTTAAGTTTCAGCATTTTATAGAATAATTAGGCGTTATATAAATTGACTGGTTTCACAATTTGCCGATAACACAAATAATTACAGTATAGTAGAAATTAAAAATGCAGAATTCGTGTGCATACATAAATCATATGTAGACTGTATAGAATATATCTAACAATATACATATCATACTTAAGTTGATAATGAAAAATAGAATTAATCTAAATGATGAATTATAATTTCCATCTTAGGAGAATTTCAAATTTAAAAGTAGGTTAATTCAACATTTTAAAATTCAACATTTGCCATCTTATCCAACTGGAGAGTTTGTAAAAGAAGTCATCACGGTTTGCCAACTATGTATGATTCATCTGGAGTAATATCCAGCGGTTTTAGAATAACTTTATTGATCTAAACGACCTTTAAATTTGAAATTCTCCTAAGATGGATATTATAAATCATCATTTATATTAATACATATAACAACTCAAATCTTGAGTTCGTTTAATTTGTGAAAAAGAGTATGATCCATTTATCTCAACAAGCATCTCTTCAAAGAGAATGTCGTCTTTAAGAATTTTTTCCTCTCAAATGAGCGATGTTAAAAGATAAATTTCCTTTCAAAAATATTTCATTACGGCAGTCAATCCTTTTTCATATCCCTAGGATACATTTATTCTTCTTAATTTTGACCAGAGGCAACGAATACTTTAGGTCTAACGATTTTAATATATCTCCTAACGATTTAACAAATACTCAAGTCCTTTATTTGGAAAATTCTCGACAGTTCCAAATAAATATTATGAAATACATATTGCTTGTAAAACGATATCTATACTTAATTAGCTTTACGTAAAATCGACGCTCTCTTTTTACGTTACCTAATATAATTCACGCAATGAAACCTAAAATGAAAATATTAATCAAAAGTTAAGTTTAATAAATTCTCCTCTTTAAAGTTAATGATGAAAATAAAGTAACAAATAATAAATTAAATTTCATCAAATTATAACTTCTAATGTTTCTTTAAGTGATGAAAGTTTTGTGGGAGCGTTGGATTTGAAAAAGATACAGGAAGTTATTGAACATGAAGGTCTGGAAGATCTGGAAGGATTAGGTTGTTGATGAGTGATGTTCTCGAGTTTGAAGGAAGAAATTGTAGAGTGATGAATCGATACTTTTGGAAATCTGTTGCTTGAAGATTTTTTTGTAGAAATCAGACATTAATAATGTCTTCAAAAATGATGTGATATTCTAAGATGTATGTAGAAAATTTTGACGATTAAATGTACGGAATATTAATGAAATTGATCAGTAAAGTTTTCGAGAGGATGTCTCTTATCGTCAGTTTATATTTTGTTTTCCAAATACGTATAATTTAAAACAAAAAGTTGATGATCAACAACACTAAGTTAAAGGTAAACGTTATCATTAACTTCGCATTGAACAATTCATCCCCACGCTTGCCGTTATGCAATGCTTTGTTGCATTCCGAAAATATTTTAGGTGCCCGAAGAATTCGTCTATCGTCCATTCCTTGATTCATTTATGACGAAAGGAGTAATTATCACAGGAATTAATTCACAACCGTTTTTGTTTCCTTCGAAATCTTTCAACTGTCAAGTATCATCTTCTTGACAGGAACACTGCGCGTGTTCAACGAATTGATGTTTACAGCCACTTCACTCATCTGTTTACGTTGCTCAATGTTTATGATAGGGTGGTGATTCATGGAATAAAAACTTTCTTATTCAATAAACCCGAAACGACGTGAAGGAAAAATTTAAAAATTGTTGCTATTTTTTAATATACAAGTTTCTGTAAATATACCGAGAAGAATAACGTAGAATGTGTTCTAAATTGAACAGTTTAATATTTGCTCAGCCCAAGCGAACTTTAATCCGTTAGACGTAAAGTTTAATTCTTCCTAAATGCTAATTTTACAAAACATTGCTTTCTATTACCATTTGCCTTAGCAAGTAATAAATGTTTGGAGAATATTTTATCGGCATCTAATCTCTCCATTTAAGTCGTGCAATCAATTAACAGTCAAGAACAAAAGAAAATTTAGTTTTAAAGTGAATTGCAGTAAAAAAAACCAAAAAAAAACCGGAAGAATTAATTTTATAAATTTAATAAATTTAATATTCTATTAACCTAAAGCGAAAATAAACACCAAAGATATAATTATTACATCGACTTCGATTACAGAGGACTTAATAATTAAATTAATATGTCGTAGATAATCATAGAAAAACTTCAAATCATGTAAATTTCAAAATAAAAAATCTTTTAAATACAGTATTTGTTTTAACGGAAATGTTTCTAGAAAGCAATTTTTGTTTTATAAATTTTTGTTAAATCCTTATATTTATGTAATTTGTTAACTACAATAAAAGAAAATATAAAGATACAATAAGAAATGATTCATTTCTATTTACGGCTTAAAATGCCTACTGTTAAAAGATACAATAAGAAAACTGTGATAATATACAGATGTTATTGCTTCACAAATTGCGGCTATAAAAATAGCAATTGAAGAGTAATCTTGCTAAACAAATGGAGATATACAAATGCCAAAAATGAAATGCAAAAACTAACAAAACAGACAGTTTAACGAACGAAAAATGTTTTGCCGAGTAAAATTGAAGTCCTTATATTACATTGTTATTTTTGCGTAGGTGGCTTTACCTTCGCTTTAAAGTTAATTTCACTCGGAAAGAAATTCTATCATCTTCTCTCTCCGGGTTTCCTATGGCTACATCTTCAAAGGCACATGCAAACAAAATAAAACGTCTGGCAATTTAAAGAAAATTGAAATTGGAAAAATAGGATATTCCTCTTGCTCATTTGGAAACTTCTTTTTCCCCCGCAAAACATTCAATGTCATATTTTGCTTATTTATAGAATTTAAGGACGAAGGAATGGGACGGTTTTAAAATAACCGCAATCAAGAACGCAATTACGTTTGCCCAACAATGGGCCATTAACGATATGCGTCATCGTGCCGTTATCCACAGCCCGTTATCTACTGGGCTGTGCGTTATCGCATGCGATATCGCAACTGATTCTTAAAGGTGGAGCTGATTTACAGAATATTTTTAATCAAGGGAGACATGAGGACACCTTAAGATGAAAAATAGACATTTTAATACTTTTAACTCTTTACAAATTTTCAGAGGACTCTTATTCCATCTTATTCTACCATATTTAACACCACAAGACATAGCATTTTATATGGACAAGTTTCTTTTTTAGTTCATGTAAAACTTCGCATGGTGGCGCCACCAGTTCGAGAGTGTTGGAAGCATTTGTAAGTGCATGGTTTTATCCAACATTTAAAAAGAAAAAATGAAAATGACCGGAAAGAACAATTTTAATAAGAAAGTTGCATATTTTATTAACTAAACCGAAAGAAGAAGTTAGTGAAAACATTTAAAATAAATATAATAGTCCTGTAAGTTATATTTTCATTTTTTGTTTATTAAAAAGTGCAATCCTTAGACGATATACTACGATAAAAGAAATAATATATGCTAAAAATTAAATAATCGATTAATAATAAAACCAAGTTGTGAAGAAGGATTTCTTTCAGTAGCCATTCCATTAACAAAGTGATGTGAGCAAACTTTTATCTGGATATTTTTAAAAATTTTCTGAGATATTTATTCAGCACATTAAAAAAGATTTTGATCGTTTAATTTTCAAAAAAACGTGAAATGTACTTAAAAACCAATCCAACCAAATAAATAAATAAATAAATAAATAAAAGGACCCAGGAATCAAATTTACCGATAAGTTTCTCATTGAATCCATGTTTTCCTATTTAATTTGGATAAACAGGCTCTTCTGCTTTCGGTAAAAATTTAAATTTACGATTACTCCTTTTACAACCTTAACGTAAAGCCTAAAAGCACCGAATCTAGCACAGTTTATTGGTTTTAAAACACTCTCTTAATGGCGGCTGACGTGAAGCCATCTATGAAAAGATCGGCTACCTTCGAAATCAGCGAAAAAGAAACTTGTCTACAAACATTAAGTTTTTATGATGCCATTAATTAAGGTTTTATAAAGCTTTAATTTCTAAATTGAGAAATCCCAATATTTATTAACAAGGCTTTAGACTATACAACCACATAGTTAGATTGTTGTTGGTATGTTTGGCACCTTTCTGCCATCGATAATTCCACCTTTTATTCTTTAATTTTCTCACCTGTGTCCAGCACAAGGGACAGATAGAGAATTTAGTCAGTTGATGAATCCGTGTTTGCTGTCCAATATAGAGTCAATTGTCTTATGACTGACGAATAAATAAATACACACTTCTTGTACATTATTCGTTGTTCATTGTTTTTTGAATTTTGTTGCCGTAAGGGTGTTGGTGCCTTTCTGTCACGCTTATTGTGCAGTGCCGGTCCTGAGAAAAAGTGATCCTCTTATGCGATTAACAAGATTATGAATAAGCTCTGAAGAATATCTAAAGAATATCCCTGAAAATTGCAACATATAAGAAAGAAGGATAAGGGATATATTTGAAGAGTTTTTGTCTTTCATTTTTCACTTTTCCAATTGATAATTTTTTTAAAATTGCACAATATAATAAAAATTAATCTTGCATATATAATACACTTATTAACTTATCGTAATCAAAATAATATTGTCTTATTTTTTTTAAACTTATTTACAATACGACACGTTCATACCTACCCCATCCACGAATAGGGTAAAATTGAACAATGTTTAAACTACGTGTTTACAAATAAATAGCTGTATAATGCCATGAGAAAGTATTTTATTATCACATGACATTTTGAGCAGTATCGTAGCACTGGATGAGACATGGTCCATAACTTTACTGTTACAAGTAAGCCGTTTAGAGTGGATGCACAACTTCACCGCCACCAAAAAAACAACAATAATAATAATAATAATAATAATAATAATAATAATAATAATAATAATAATAACATACACTAATACAAAACTTTACAGAAAGCCACAATTCTAAACACATGTCACATAGTAAGGAAATTCCTACACCCAAACATCAATACTCCCACGAGTGCATAATTTTTCCCTTCCTTGCATTTGAGTCCCTTGGGCTTGACCCTCTCTTGGGTCCGCCTCTGGGACTTGGCCTCCGGACTTGATCCGAGTTTGGTTTCCCCAAACAACAACAATAATAATAATAATAATAATTATAATAATAATCAAGCGTGTGGCAACGCCTGACAAAATCATAGCCGCTGTGATTTGGCATGCCAACGGTGTTATACACGTGGATTTCTTGGAAGGAGAT
Source organism: Rhysida immarginata (assembly GCA_023313115.1). NCBI lineage: Eukaryota > Metazoa > Arthropoda > Chilopoda > Scolopendromorpha > Scolopendridae > Rhysida > Rhysida immarginata. The sequence continues at coordinate 20,519 of JAHWFO010049019.1, forward strand.
CGTTCAATTAATGCAGCTTACTAGATAAATTTCTTGCGAATTCTGAAACCTGATCTAAGGAAAAAGCATGTCCAAAGATGTTCGTTTTCTTCACGACAGTGCTCATCCACATACTGCAAATTTGACTGTGAATAAACTGTATGAACTGTTATGCTGTTGCAATACACTCCGATGGGCTCGTAAAATTCTACTGCCAGGCATGATTTTAACTTCGAATTTTTTATCAATAAAAGATGACAGTAGTTACTTGCAGTGATTCTAAGATACTGTATGCCCATCGGACTTTGAAACATCATTTTGAAAGACTTGAAGAAGTACAAGATAGTCCTGCAAGTTTATTTTAACGAAGAGATTAACGTTTCCAGATTCTCACGTCATTGTCTTGTTCAGGAGGATTCTATGTAATAAGTTATGCTTATTATCTTTGTATTAAATTTTTTTTAACTATTTCATAATAATTATATTCAAAAATAATTTTTGGCCTATAATTCCAAATTAACGTCTAGAATGATATGTAATCTTAAATGCATTATTAAATTAATTTTTCATTTAAAATTACTGAAAAATTACAGCTCCTGACTTATAATTCCAAATTTAAATTGGTATCCCATTCATTATTTTACACACGTTGTATTGTATAGTGTATACAGTTATAATTTTATAACGTCCATTTTACAAGACAATTGGTTTATTACTGTTTAGATATATAATCGATTTTCATCCTTTCGGACATCATCAGTATTTTTTCAGTTGAGATGTTTAAATGTTTAAAAAACAATGAATAGAAGAAATATTGTTCAAAATTTAAAAAGAATACCATTGTAAGACATTTAAACATCTCAACTGAAAAAATACTGATGATGTCCGAAAGGATGAAAATCGATTATATATCTAAACAGTAATAAATCAATTGTATTGTAAAATGGACGTTATAAAATTATAACTGGTATCCCATTGTATACTATACAATAAATCTGTTAGATTTTTCTATAGTTTATTGGTTAATATTTTGGTTGAGGTTGGGAAATTTTATCTTATCAGTAAATATTCCATTTTATTGGAAACTTCATTAAATTTGCTTTAAATTACAAAACTGTTTAACTTAAAATGTAAATTTATTTAAATTAGAATGTTTCGCTTAGAAAGCGCTATTTTCCAGTACTTTAATTAGCTTCACTATTAATAATAACGTACTTAGATTACATTTTAACCTCTGCTTTTTTACCTGGTACAGAGGTCAGATAATCTGAGCGCTTATTCCACTAGGGAATTTTGCGTCATTTCAGTAATGTAAGAGTGCTACGAGATGACAGTAGCAGTCGAGACCGACCGCTTAACATACCCTCCGAAGTCCGGGGGGAGGGTCAGGATGGAAAAACCGCTGGTGGACGCACAAGCAGTAGCTATCAGCCCCAGGTGTTGGGCATACAGCACTGGTCCTTCAGCAAATGGGTCCGATCAAACAGTTCCCGACAGTAGTTGTGCCCCAGTTGCCATCTCTCTCAAGAACAGGTCCATCCCATCAAGTTACTGGCTATCGCCCAACTAACAGCTGGCCGGGCCCTGTTAGTATCAGTGAGACAACCGGGCCACGACCACCCCCATAACCTCTGCTTACTTTTGGAACTATTTCCGTAATTCGGAACATTTTATTTTGCAGTAACGAGAACGTAATCTGTAATGGGCATTACGTGTTTCGTTTAAATTTAAAATATTCTCGCTCATGGAAGTGTTGCATCATTTTTGCCATACTTAATGGTTTCATACAAAGATTATTTAAGCACTTTAAAATTACTCATTCAATTTTTACAAATTTCCTAAGAACATTAATGTTAATTTTCTGTAAGTAGATTATTTTTAATTAGGTTCTTCATAGAAAAATTCAGACTATTTGGAAAGAGGAGTGGATAAAATTGTAAGGGTCTACATTAGGTCTCGATGTTTTGTCATATTATCGGTGCTGTGTTATGAGTTGTGCTAAATGTGATGCTACCTATAGTATTATTTCTCTCATATTCCAGAATCGTTTATTATCATTTATATAAAATCGGCGACGGTGGACGTTGTCACAACAAAGAAAAAATCTAACAATGGGTTATTTCCCGATTATACAATCGGGTGGGTTCGCTTCTAGTAAATAATAAAATCGTATTTACAATTATTTTTAAATGTTTACTAATTTATATAAAAAGCGTAAGCGAGTTATAAAGGAGTGAGAAAAAATAGCTTGCAAATACAGACACTTTATTTTGCCAGCAAAGCATTTAGGATTTCCAAAAACAAAAATGAGGTGACGGGCCCGATTTACCGCTAACGGAAACGCGCGTCACTTTTATTTACCGATCTCTTCATCTGCGACATTTCTGGTGGTGCTCTTTTTCTTTTTTCTTTTTACTCTATCTCACCGAACCACAGTCGATCGTGATTCTTTATCACGGGCAAAATCAACGACTCGATTTCTTCACCAACGAAGCAGCAACCCCCAACTACACTGTTGTCAAGCTCAACTAAAGTCGTAAGAGGTTTACGCCAAGAAATCTTAAAGGGTCCCTTAATTGCTATTGACAAAATCCTTAAGAGATTTCTACAGGGGTACAAAAATGGAGAAAAGGGATCAAGAGAATAAGAAATAGAGATTTTCCTTAGTTCTCCGGCATTCTCTTACTATAAAAAAGAACGAAAGCTAAGAAAGTTTCTGAGAAGTTCCTTTCTAAACTAATTTTTATATACGGAAACATTGATTCATTTCATTTGACGAATTTCTCCCCCGACTTTACCAACTGTCTTAGCTAAAACCACAAGCCCATAAAAGAGATTAGCAGAGCTTCACGAGGATTAAACATTCCAATGAGGAAAATTGAAAATTTTATTGATTTATGAATCGCTCTGAAAAATCAAACGCCAAGCAACGATAAAACCATAGAGTCTTTCGAATGCAGTATCAAAATGCAGTAATTAAAGAAACATTTGCAGTAGCTTGCATGATAAGGACGAGAGTGAAAATATTTTATTAATTTAATTTGAAACTTCCATTATCAAAATTTTTAACATTAAAAATTTATTCACCCAAACTCTTATTAAATTAAAAGGGCTATATTTTGTGTAAATGTTTAAATTAAACTAATCTTAAATAATCTTGTTTTAAATGAATATACGTTTCAATATTTTTTAATTACCGATATATCGAAAACGCCTTAAAACTGAATTTTTTTCTATGTAGGGTAAACAATAATTTAAATACTGGGGATATAAATAATTCCATGTAGTACATAAACAACACATGAATCAGGCATGATGTTTGGGGAAGTAGCTCCTGTTAATATTCTTTATTTCTTAACACATGATTATTCGATGGCCAAAAGTCTTGGGACACTACCAATTTAAATGTTCCCTTATTGTATCCTCAACCAATACAATCGTTTTTCTCCCTACGTTGTCCATATACAGTGAGCAAAAAAAATATCCATCCACTCCATTATTGGGGAAACAAAGCAAAGCAAAAATGTTCAAACATATTATCATTGTTTTAATTAAACAAAAATTATTTCTCTAACATGTGAGGAACATATGTAAATAAACTATGAAAAATATATTAACAAACTTTTTTAGAAAAGTAAACAAAACAAAAGTCATCCAAATTTTAATGCCAAAAAATTATCCATCCAATTGAATTTTCAGGTTGAAATTATTTTTTTACACAAAATTTAATACTTTGTTGGGCCTCCCTTGGCCCTTATTACTGCCAAACAGCGCTTGTGCATAGATGCAACTAATTTTTTTGTTGTTGTAGGTTCAATTTCTGTCCAAGTCTTAGTCAAGAGTTCCTTGAGCTCCTGCTTTGATTTAGGACGGCGATTTTTCATTTTTTTCTCCATGATGGACCATAGGTGCTCAA
>JAHWFO010049020.1:0-10613 GCA_023313115.1 Rhysida immarginata
TACCAAAATTTAGTGAATGAGAGCTAGGGCACAGATTTCCAACTCTTGTGTTCATATGTAAAAGTATTAGTCACATGCAAATAGGATATAACACCTCATCTATTCCTGCATGTAATTTAATCATACAGTATAACTAAGAATACTATTGAATTTTGAACCTTCAGAATTCTTTCCTCTTATGAGATTCTCACCAGTCCTGCTGAATGATGAAAGCCTTGCTTTCGAAATGCGTATTCAGGTTGTATTTTTCTTTTATTATTTCGTTGTGGTTTAAGAGTCTTTATTTCTATTTAATTATCAATATCCACATTCTTTTCTGTTCTGGTTATTTTTCCTTTTTGTTTCAGTTTTATTCTGTAAAGTGTTATTTTCTTATTAGCTCTTCAAGATTTTTACTGTTACATATTGGGAAATTGTCCGGAAAACATTTTATTTTAATATACAGGGTGAATCTGAGACCCTGTCACAAACTTTTAAAGGAGGTAGTATGGAAGATTTTAGGCAAAAAAGTTCATATGAACATGGGTTCGAATTTGAACGATAACCGAGATATGAACAGAAATAAAAATGCGGCCACTAAGATCAACAAGTTAATAACTCAGGCTCTATAACACCTAGGATAATGAAGCTTAAAGGAATGATAGGGTATATAAAACTGTGTATACCGTTAAAATTTGATCGAATTCCAACGAGTATTTTCCGAGTTACGTTGTTAGTCAACATCGTAACACGTGGTGGTTATTACTCACATGTGAGCACGTGTTAGATGTTGACTGCGTAACTCGGAAACTACTCGTTGGAAGTCGATCAAATGTTAACGATAAACACAATTGTATGTACCCTATTATTCCTCCAAACTTCATTATCCTAGGTCTTATAGAACCTGAGTTATTAACTTTTTGATCTTAGTGGCGGCATTTTGATTTCTATTCACATCTCGGTTGTCGTTCAAATTCGAACCCATGTTCATATGAACTTTTTTGCTTAGAATCATCCATACTACCTCCTCTAAAAGTTTGTGATAGGGTTTCAGACTCACCCTGTATACAATAACATACTAATTGTAATTGTAATAGTTTATTACATTAAAGTGAGTATACGCAAATTTGAGACATCCCATATACAGGGTATTTCAGCAAAAGTGGACCAATAGCCAATTTCTAAAATACAATCTGACAGAGTATTTTCAATGGAAGAAAAAAAAAAAACTAACGCCCTTTTCGAATATGGAAGTCAACATTATATTGTGTAATGGAAATCCCTACTTTTTAATGGTATTTTCAGATTGTATACAACTGTATCAGATCGTATTGTATTCTCAAATGAAATGTTTTATTCTTGGTGTTTTTTCCAATTGATCCAACCGTTTAGGAGATGGAAGCACTGCAAGGTGTGGTTTGTTTAGATTTAAAGAAAAGGCATAAAACAGATTGTTCCTAAAAACAGTGGATTATAAAATGGATAGCAATGTTTTTATTTGAACATAACATTTTTACCGTCAACCTTAGTTTTCGCTTGAATTGACGAACAATTTCTGTTTTTTTTTTTTCCCCTTGTCTTTAAATTCATAAATGGATTTTTTTTTTGTAAATGGAATACATATAAAATCCCCTTACATAAACGTATAAAAGTACAATAATTCTTCCATTAAAAGTACTCTGTCGGATGTGTATTTTAGAAGTTTACTATTGGTTCACTTTATGTGACACACGCTGTATCTTATTAAACATTGAAATTTAATAATCAGAGTTTGAGCTTTTCTCTACTGGGAAACAATTTACGATGGATGAAAATATGAACTTATCCATGCATTTAGGCCAGCATCAAATAAAATATTAACATTAAATTTCATAATTAATCCAAAAAAATTTACCTGAATGGCCGATTTTATGTGAAATTTTCTTTACCGTTAATCGCACAGAATTTAGGTGAGGCGTTTACTTGCTTTTCTTTAAAGAAAAGAAGCGAGTACAGGAGGCGTTTGTTTTGGTGTTACCCGTCGGCTAAATTAATATGTGCATGTCGTCGTCGATGGGCGTGCTAATATTCACTTTACCTCGTTTTTGAAGCTCAATTGGCGTCCGAGATATTGCTAGCCCGATAATTTAATGATTTATATTCTAGTTTACGAATGTGCTGTTTCCTATTTTAGTAACTGAATCACATCCAAAAATAATCCTGGTTTTATTTCTAAATTTATTGCTTAAATTCATTACAAATTTTTATAGTTGTAAATTATCAGAAAGGGTTATTTTTTTTAATTTAATATTTTTTTTTTTTATTTCTTATTTATCAAAATGGTACTTTTCTAAGAATAAGGCATCTACTCTCAGGGTTCGCTCTAAGACAAAAAATATAAGAATCAATTTGACTCTTCAACCTAAAAATTGCGAGTCAAATTTCAAAAGATGCGAGCCAAATCTAAAAGAAAATTTTTATTCCTATATTTTTCCGAGACATTTATTAACAGAAAGTTGAATAGCATTCTTTATTTCTACAACTTAGTATGAATTCAGTTGGCTCACTTAAATTATTCATCTCGTCTTCATTGATTCAAAAACTGCAATTAGTGCAGTATATGGAGAATTTGGAAACGTTGGCCCATTGATGCTAATATTTTTCAAAGTTACAAAGTAGAAAAGGGAAGAAAAAATTGTGCGATCTGGACACAAACCAGGAACCACGACATTCGCTGTGGCTACTCGAAGTTACCGCATACAATGAACTGTATAAATATAGATTGATGGATTGAACTGTAGCTCTCTCCTTAATTTTATGTTTTTACATAGATACATGTGTAGAGAAAGCATTCCAGTAAAAGTCATTTTTGACGAGTCATATTAACGAGTCATTTTTGATTCGCAGATCAAAATAATAAGAATCAATTTTTTTCTAAAATGCCCGTTTGACGCATGAATTGCAAGTGCGAACCCTGCCTGTAACTGTTTAAATATATTTCAAATTTTTAAGAATTCCTTCAAAACCGCCATTCTTGGTTCATTTCCAAACTTTGTCTAATTAATGCTTGTAATTAATACACATTAAATCGCGGCTATCGTATTTTATTGAAATTAAACAGGGAGGACTGAAACACGTCTTTTCATCTTTTAGTTCTCGTCTAATTAAACTTCCGTTGTGCTTGTAACGTAATGGATTCGGGAAGGAAAAGTTATGAGAAAAAAGGAAAAGTGACGAAAGAAACTTTCTTTTTTAAAAAAATCGTGGAAGTTAAGATTTGTTATTTTATGTTAAACCTAACATTTTATAAAAATAATAAAGCAGAAATATTAAAATAATATAATTCATAACTAATATAATTCATAAATAATAGGATATTCAAACAAATTCACGCTATTATGTCATGGCTTTTTAAGTATTCCAGCCTAATATTTTGTGTTAAAACAACAGTGAAGAATAATATGCATAAAATTTTATTCAAGTTTTCATTCAGTATTTACAAACAGCTGCTGTGATTTGGAATAAATTGAAACATTGGCAAAGCAATCATAAATCCCACAGGAAATCGTATTTAATTATAAATTACAACGCTGCAGTTTCGCCTATTTCTGTTATAATGGATTTTTCATAATTCCTTGACGAATTCAAAAAGTTCGCAACTTGATAATGAAACAAAGGACAGTGGCATCCGCGATATTAAATGAAAAACATAGCAGTTACCTTATTATTCTAAATTATCTCCTGTATTATACATGTATGTGGTGTTTCTAAATTATCTCCTGTATTATACATGTTTATTACTCAAAAACAATTACAGATTTTAACATGATTTTTTTTGTTCACAAAGAAAAACTCAAAAAGTTTCTTAGACTCGCGTGAGTTGATAATGAAGCACGCGGTTGGCGCGTGGTACCACTATTGTTGGCGCGTTGTTCCATTTTTCGCCAGACGCAATACAAAAGGCGAGTGTTCAAGAAAAAACTCAATACGTGTTATGGCTTGCGGAATTTAAGTCAATGATTACAGTTCAGAGAATGTTCAAAACAAAGTTTAAAAGGATCCTCCAAATCATAAGTCAATTAAGCTATGGCATGAAAAATTTTTAAACACAGGCAGCCTGTTACACAACAAGCGTGCTGGTAGACCTTCAGCGACACCATAGAGTAGAAAAGGTCAGGTTCGATCGTAGTCCCCGTAAATCACTTCGCCAAGCGGCTCGCCATCTGGATATGCCAATGAAACTGTACATAAAATAGTGAAGCACTGCCTTCGTCTTACACCCTACAAAATCCAGATGATGCATGAACTGAAGCCAGATGACCGAATCGAAGCGCAAGAAGTTTGCTGAGGATATGCTCCAAAAAATCGACAATGATCCCACCTTCCTTGAGGACATTTTGTTTTTTGATGAGGCAACATTCCACCGACACAACTGCTGCATTTGGGACTCACAAAACCCCGACGTTCTAAGGGAGTATATACGCGACAGTCCAAAAGTTAATGCTTGTTGGGGTTTATGCATGATCGAATAATCGGACCTTTCGTTTTCGCTGAATAAACCATTACTGCTGCAATCTATCTAGATATGCTGGAGAACTACCTGAATCCACCGTTGGAATGACTGCAGCCCAACCAAGTCTACCAACATTTTAGAGCACCTCCTCACTGGCGGCTGCAACTTAGGCAGTGCCTTGATACGAACTTTCCAGGACGATGGATTGGAAAGGATGGGCCAATCCCTTGGCCACCTCGCTTATCCGATGCGGACCCTCTGGAGTTTCTATTCTGGGGATATGTGAAACACAGTGTACAAGACCAACGTTGATGAAATTGAAACTCTCAAGAACAGAATAATTGAAACAATCGCTGAAATCATCCCTGTCTGCTTCGTCAATTTGTCGACGTCTGCTGCACCGCGGACTGCGTGCAAGAACTCCTTTATACAGGATTCCCCTGATGCAAAACCATCGACGCCTGCGGCTGCAATGGGCTCATGACCATAGAGACTGGCGTACAGATTGGCAACAAGTGTTTTTTTCTGACGAATCCCGCTTTAATCTGTGATACCATGATGACCGCATTCGTGTTAGACCGTGACCACCGAGAGAGAAGGCCTCCACAATGAAACTGAATACATTGTTGCATCACATAGACAGTGCATTGTTATTCGTATTTCTACCAATAATAAGCCCTGAATTTGCACTATCTATGATGATGTAACAATGTACTCAGTTTCATTGCGGAGGCCTTCTCTATCGGTAGTCACGGTTAGACCGGTGAACGCTACCTTCCGGAGTGCATTATCGAACGTCATAGTGGACGAACACCCGGAGTTATGGTCTCGGGTGCGATTGCGGACCATAGACGATCTCAGCTGCTACGAATTGTGGGTAATCTTAACAACAATCGGTACTTCAGTGAAATGCTGGAGCCCGAACTCGTTCCTTTCCTTCAAGGCATTTCTAGAGCAATCTTTCAACAGGATAATACCCGCCTACATATTGCAAAAAATGTTCAACACTTCTTTTCAGCAGAAGACATACAGCTTCTTCTTTGGTCTGCTTATTCGCTGGATATGTCGCCTATTGAACATGTGTGGAATTTCGGCGTCTCGCTCGTGATCCTCGTCCTACAGGTTCTACAAATGAACTTTGGGCACGTATAAACAATATGGAATGCTCTTCCCCAGGCAGACATTCAAAATCTGTTTGACTCCATGCCAAGTCGTATAGCAGCACCTATTGCTGAGTGTGGTGGCTGCACCAAATACTGATTTCAGACACTTAAAATAGTTTTTTTGCTTTGAAACTCTAATCATTTATTTGTATTAATACAAGTCGTTTGTGTATTAAATTTCATTTAATTCTGATGATTCCTTCATGGTGTTGCAATTTTTACAAACATGAGTTTAAACATGTTGAAAGTAGATACGATGACAAATGTTTTTTCAAAAGGGAAATTGTGCTTTGTACATGCATATTGTGATTTTCTGTAGTACACAGATACAGTATATACAGTGACGATCAAAAGTTTAGGATCACTTGAGTAAATCTCATATTTCTTTTATTGTTATTGTACATTGTAACATAAGAGGGGTTAGGTTCATATTTTATTTCGACAGAAAAGTTTTTATTTTAAAGCGGGACATTTTGTTTTGCCAGTACCTTGACTTTTTTACCTAGCCATAAGTCTAGGATCAATGATACAACTTTAAAGAAACTCAATATTTTGTGAGATAATCAAAACTTTTTTATTACAGCTGCACAGCTGTTATTCATCGAGCCAGCCAAAGCAATGCAACGTTCGTTTGGAATTCCTCCTCATACTTCTTTTGCAGCTTGAAATAACTGAATCCTGTTTTTGAACTTTTTAGTTTCAATTTTCGTTTTACATCATTCCATAACATTTCAATAGGAGTTCTCTAATAAATTCTAATTACAGGTTTTAATTCTATATTTTTCTCTAATAAGTTTTCCTTTACAAAGTATTTTTAGAAATTTATAGTCAAATTCGTCAAAGTATGACTTGTGTGTCCATCAACAATAAGTAAAACCTTATTAATTTTTGATGCTGCAACATGCTCCTGGAAATGTTGCAGCCACTGAATAAATAATTCTGTATTCATCCATCCATTTTCTTGGCACATCTTAAGCGTTCCTGGTGGAGCAGCATCTCCTAGTTCTTCTTTCCATCTTTTCCTGGGAAATATCATGCCAGGTGGAATGTATTGCCCTGCAGCACTTACACAACAGATGATACTGACGTGAAGACCTCGTTCGGCAGATGTGATAGCACCAACCTGTTTTTCCCCTTGCTGGCAAATATCTTCTCTGGCTGCTGGACAGATTCTAACTTTGATTCATCGGCATTATATATTCTTTCTGGAGGAAATTTCTGATACATGGAAAAGCTTGGCAAGCTGAGGCTTGTTGAATGCTTGAGGTTGCCTCTGGTCTCCTTATAGAAATGTCTGGATGTCTTCTCCGGAATCCAGTAAGCCAAGATGTACCAGCACTTCCTTTGTCCTTCTTGAATTGATGTTGTAATCCATTTTTTTCTGCAAGTTCAAATGCTAGTGTCCTTACTTCCTTTGGTGTCAAGCCAAAAAGACGATTTTCTATTTCTTTAATATAGGGTAGGTGTACCTGTAGTTGACAGTGTACCAGTAATTGACAATTCACGATTTAAAGGCTTTTAATAAAGTAACAAGGCAAGAAAAAGGACGGGTATTGCCACTTCGTATTAAACAAAATATTAGGCTTCCCAGAACAGCAAAAAAAAAACAAAACTAGGAACTTTGCTCCCTACGGCCGCAAACACATGTTGATTGTTCAATGCCTTACCGATTCGAAAAAACCTCCTAATGAACCACTACGCGAGGGTTTGATTACTTTAATTTATTTCATGAAAGTTATGCAATATTTGTTTTAATTTTACGTGAACCTTTTTATGTGATCAGTGGACAATACTTCTAGTAGTAACAGAATTTTAGATGATCAATGTATTAACTATTTTAATCTACCGTCAACTACTAGAACCTAGATATGTAGTATCACTAGTAAGTGACATAACCTGTCAATTATTGATAATTTCTGTGTTTAAAAAAAAACCGAACAAAACATACTAATGTGATATAGAATGTGGGGTAATAATAAATGAAACATGATGGTTTTAATTTCCTAATTTTAATTTCTTAATTTCCAGTAAATGACCTACCTGTGTCAATTATGACTGTCAATTTCTAGATCACCCACTTTGGCATAAATCTTCTAGGCCGTATTCGACGATTCTTTTTGTTGGTCCTGAATCTTGTCACAGAGACGATCAACAGACAGCCCTGGACAAGTTATCTTCCAAGAAGAAAACTACTATTCGGTTTACTATGATAAGAAGTAGTATAGAATGAATTGGATGAATTTTTCAAGTAGGAGAACAATAGTCAAATATCAAGTTTTTCTATGAACAATTGGTTGGCCAAGATCTGATGATATTGCACTACTGGAAAACACCTTCATTTTCAATCGTCCTTGCACTCTACTTAGGAGTGGACTGATTTTATTTATTATTTCAAATGAAAAAAAAGATAAATGATCTATATGAACAACTTCAGTTTTGAAAAGCACAATTTTAGTTAATGTTAAATACTTTAGACATTCTTTAAAATGCTTGATTTCATCAGCTACTTTTGAATGTAGTCAATTTTTTTTGTAAACATATATAATAAAAATGTATAATTAAAATATTGTCAATTATTGGTGAAACTGCCTGTCAACTTCTGGTGCATTAACTGTCAACTACTGGTGATTCACGCGTTAGTTAGGAAAAAATTTAATATCTTAATAACTTTTAAAGATATAATAATTGTTTAGGTATAACTAGAAAAATTTAAAAATGTAATGTGATTTACGTACACAATTTCGTTTCAGAGTAATGTCTTAAACTGTCAATTACTGGTACATCTACCCTACTCAGCAAGATCATCTTCCATTTCTTTTTCAAGATAACATTGGAAACGCCCCAAGCCCTTTTTGAAACCTGTGATCTGTAAATTACTTAGGCATTAATTGTTTATTAGTTTATTTCAACATTTTATCAAATACCTTTTTGTTCTTGTTTTGAGCTCTGGCACATTAAACTGTTTTAAGGCTTTCAGCCATCCCATTTCTTTTTTATTTACAGCATCTATTGCTGCTTGCATATTTGCTTCTGCCCATGACTGTCGATTTGATTTCCGCTTGTAGTTATTAACCATCTGCAAATGAAACAAAATTGTGAAAAATGTTTTGTTTATTTATTATTATTTATTTTCCTTGGTAAATACACCAACTTAAAAACTTAGAAAAAATTATTACAATTATGTGAAAAAGATCCGTTTAACATAATATTTATCTTGGAAGGCAAAATGACATATGTGCCATTTTGCCCCCAGTCCCACTGTGTCATTTTGCCCTCTATGTCATTCGTATGATGTTGCTCTATTTATCCCTGTCTTAATTGATAGGCTTATTTTTTAAGAGTTGCATGCAGTAGCTTAAAGTAGTAACTTTAAATGTAACATCAGGCTTTGTTCAACCTTAACATATAAGAGGTTGAAAACCTATCTCAAAAATGAAACAAAGAAGACAGACCTACCTTCATTCATTTGTTTTTCTCCACGCCGTGTTCTTTCAGCTACATGGACGCCAATATGCTTAATGGGGTAAAAGCAGAAGTGAATCATATCTGTGTACACGCCAGCTTCTAAAGTAGTGTCAATTTTGAGAAACACAGTATGTCATTTTGGGTCAGTCTCCCCTATGTGCATTAACAATCTTCCACCAGTTGTGAATTAGTTGAATAAATTCTGCAGTTGCTTTATAGAAAGGCGAATGTAGCTGCTCACCATTCATTACCAGTAATTGATGGCTACATGAGGATTAAAAATTTGAAGAGCAAGCTTTACATTTTATTTCTCCAGATTATCTGGGTTTAATGCTTTCAGCGTTAAATTATAACCAGACTTCACAAAATGCTTCTGCTCTTCAGCATGCAACTTTTTAAGGCAGTAAATGAAGCAGTATTTAAAACTTGCGTACTTTCATCAAAAATTGCGGGATAAATTAAGCACTGTTTAATTTTTAGACTCGGCCAGTTGTTCCTCACGCACTTTAAAATATGAACCATATCAGTTATAAAAAATAATGGCCTGTATTTATTGGAAGGGCTACAAGGATGGTTGTAAGCAATACTCAGTTTCGATGGAATCGCAAAATAAGAAATTGCCTTCCTGTTTATACAATTATCGTCACTCGATATGGCAAAAAATCTTAAAACCATTCAGTTCTAACTCTATGATAATGTTTTGAGAATGGAAAATAACTGTTCACCTGTTATAGTGTGTACAGGCATTATGTGCACAACATCAATGTACTGAGATTTAATACTCTGAAGCAAGAACACATAAGCACTAGTTGCTGCTTCTTCGGTGTTACATGCGGACCCAATGACGTTACCTCCTTTGTAATCAAAATATCTTTTGACATGAATCTTATCCATGAGGAACACCACATACTTATCGTTTGGTTCTATATACTTGCTCTTCAGTTTGATGTATGATAAAAAAAAACATTCCTTTGTTCATGCATTGGGTTGCATTGTAATCCTGAACAAATTTGATCACTAATATCAAACTTGCTGTATTTCGAACAAACCGATACGCATGTGATAATATAGAATAAAAAAAGACTAGAAAATATTTTTGCTTTGGTGAATATTTGTAATGTTTTTTAAATTTTGCACACAACTTCAATTGTTCTAGTAAAAAATCAGTATATAGACGTTGATAAGGTGACAAGTGACACTTCAGGCTTTCAAGTATTCTATCAGTCAAATCTAGTAAATGTCCTGGATCTTTCTTTTCATTTAAATTACTGAACTTTTTTCGAATATCATGTAATATCTCTTCCAGCCGAATTATGTCATAATTTTTAAAGTAAAGAACAGTCCTTTAAAGTCTTTACTTTCAGTTCCTCTATGAAAGCTTCTAAGTCCAAGCTATCATTTATGGTTATACAACAACCCAAACAGGAGTAGGACTAAACTTTACATGGTAAAATAATACTCTGTCTTCAAACACAAATACTTACCAGAATCTGCCAATTTCTTTTTTTTTTTTT
>JAHWFO010049036.1:0-17669 GCA_023313115.1 Rhysida immarginata
CTGAGTTATTAACTTGTTGATCTTGGTGGCGGCATTTTTATTTCTGTTCATATCTCAGTTATCGTTCATATTTGAACCCATGTTCATAGGACGTTTTGTGTTTATCTTAACCTCTATAATACCCCCTTTAAGTATTTTACATTCGATGTAAATCACCCTGTATGACTAACAGAGGTACCTGGCCTTGACCGGGACAATTATATCTATAAGTAAACAAAACAATCTGAATAAGTTAAATAACTCAAATTGGTTTTCAGTTATGCAGCATTTCCTACTGTAGACGAAGCTCCCATTGTTCAGATGTTTCTCATGCCTGAATAACCTTTTGTCTTCTCTGACCAATACTCGTTCTTAGGTGACACTTCGATATACAGGGTGTCCCACAACAGGTATAAAAAACTTCGTGAGTGTATTCTACATAAAAAACTGAGACGAAAAAGCCGAATACAATTTTTGTTTTAGATCATTCATTTTTGAGTTATGGGTCTTCATAAGTAGCAAATTTGATCACGAAGACATCGACAGGTAAATAAATAGTGCCACTGAAGCTTGCCTATCCATTGGAAAATAAATCTCCTCATCGAATTGTTCTTACCCCAGGAATCCAACACTTGATTGCAGAAAGAAACAAGACCCATAGGCTTTGGCAACTTTATCGTGTACCTTGGCTAAAAACCAAATATAACAGGTTAATACGAAGGGTCCAGGAAGAAATAAAAGAGTTACACGATGCTAGGTAGAATGACAAGCTGAAAAGCTTGTCGGCTCGTGACAATTCCATTTGGACTATGGTTAGAGCTCTGCAGAGGAAAAAGAATGATATGCTTCCTCCATTTCGCACGCCTGAAGGTAA
Source organism: Rhysida immarginata (assembly GCA_023313115.1). Classification (NCBI taxonomy): domain Eukaryota; kingdom Metazoa; phylum Arthropoda; class Chilopoda; order Scolopendromorpha; family Scolopendridae; genus Rhysida; species Rhysida immarginata. The sequence continues at coordinate 854 of JAHWFO010049036.1, forward strand.
ATATGTCCAAACCAATTAGCATAAGGCACAAAGATTTACAGGTTCACTAGAGGTGCAGTTTGTTGCTCTTGATAAAAACAATCCCGAGAGTCAACTTATGTCCAGGCGTGTAGAAGATGGTCTTATCAAACATGATGAAGTCCCGCGTCTTACATCGAAGATTAACATCAAGACTGGCGAGATAGCTGCTATCATCAGGAATCTCAAACTGAGGAAGGCTGCAGGAAGGGACAAGATTAGTAATAACGCCCTAAGGAAACTGCCGAACAACTTTATTAATGATATTTCGAATATCATAAACGATTGCTGGAAGTTTTCCTACTTCCCAACTCCTTAGAAGCAATCTATTGTGTTAAGTATCCTCAATCTGCAATTCCAGCGAGCTACCGACCTATCAGTCTACTACCATCAATGTCCAAAGTTTGGGAGAAAACTATCCTCACCAGGTTCAAGGACCACTGTCTCACCAATGATCTAATTTGTAAAGAGCAGTTCGGCTTTCAAGACGCCCATTCGTGTCAGATGCAGATATGGAGGCTTGTTGAAGATCTGAGCACCCTACTTAACCTTTCAAGGTATTGCGGCATGGCCTTTCTTGATGTCAGTAAGGATTTCGATTAAGTGTGGAACGAAGGGCTAATCTGCAAGATGATTAGAGACGACTTTCCTCCTGATTTGATTTTGATGGTGAAATCCTTTCTTAGCGACAGGTTCTAACAAGCTAAAGTTGGAAAAAATTTCTCCACTCCCCACAGGGTAAAGGCCTTCTGCCAAGCTGGGCAATGGTCCTCAAGGTAACATTCTGGAAAGACTGTTGCTCGCTCCATCTGCTTCTACAGATAGTCACCCAAGCAAGTATGCCATAGAAGAGTATGGTCCACAGAGAAAGGCCGGTGTCCCACAAGGCTCTGTCCTTGGTCCCGTATTATTTAATTATTTTGTAAATGATTTCCCAAAAGCAGAAAAATGTATTTTATATTTCTATGCTGATGAAACTGCCATCATAGCATGGGCACACAACCAATCTCACGTTATTACTCATTTGCAGAATGCCTTGAAGAAATTTGAAGACTGGTTTAATTGCTGGAAGTTGAGTTGAACCTTAACCTCGGAAAATGAAAAGCTGTATACTTCAACTAAAAGCTTAAGCGTCTCCCGGATTCTCTTATCTTATACAATGAGGAACTCGAATGGGTCGACAATTACAAGTACCTTGGCGGTATAATCGACTGGTGACTCTCATGGAACTGTCATGTGACTTACGTTCTGAACAAAGCAAAGAGGGCTAAGTACGGCATCACAGCTCTCCTAGGTCGAAACAGTGCCCTCAACATCGACAATAGGCTGCTACTGTACAAGACGATGATTTGGACCATCCTCCTCTATGGCATGCTTGCCTGGGCAACCATCTGTAAAAGCAGATGGAGTGAACTCCAGTCGTTCCAGAATGTTACCCTGAGGACCATTGCCCAGCAATGAAGAAAGACCGTAAAAAATCATTACATCCACTAGGATCTGAACATGAGTCACCTTGGTAAGTGTGTGCAAGATCTTCTGATGAACATGGTGCAGACGATGAAGAGCCATGACAATGACCTTGTGGCTGGAATATTGAATAACCTGATGGAAATGAAGTGGCATATAAAGTATAGAAAACCGAGACATATTTTTGATGTCAACTTCGAAGACACTGGCAACGTTTCCTTGCCGGATTATTGGAAGATGTGACGCCACCCCCTCCCCCTCTCCCACTCTTCTGCCAATCGTCAATCTTATTATTTTGTTTTTCATAATGTGGAAGACCTCTTTGGGTTAGTCAGGCTTCTTTTCTATTTCAGTGTATTTCATGTGGAATTTATTCTGGTAGGATGAGCTTCGTGAAAGCACTGCTTTCGTCCCACTGGAAGAAATGTACACTTCACTGTTCAATTGTCGATTGTCAGGGTCTCTGTGGACCATACTCTTCTATGGCATACCTGCTTGGGTGACTATCTGTAGAAGCAGATGGAGCGAGCAACAGTCGTTCCAGAATGTTACCTTGAGGACCATTGCCCAGCTTGGCAGAAGGACTGTGAATTTATTCATGAGATTTATTCATGGCCCATATCAGATAATTATACAGGATCTCCTTTTGATTATGGTACAGAAGATGAAGATTCACAACAATGACCTAGTGACTGGAATATTGAGAACTCAATAGATATAAAGTGCCATATGAAGTATCAAAAAACGAGGCACATTCTTGATGTCAACTTTGAAGACATCAGCAACGTTTCTTTCCCGTACTGGAAGATGTGATAATCTTCTTTCTCACAGTATTTTTATCTCGATTGTATTTTGTTTCTGACAATCGTCAATCTTATTTTCTTTTTTGTATAATATGGAAGACTGCTTGGGTTAGTCAGGCTTCTTGATTACCTCCGTGTCTTTCATTTGGAATTTAATCTGGTTCGATGAGCTTTACAAAAGCGTTGCTTTCATCCCATATGATCAAATGTACACTTCACTGTTTGATTGTTGTTAGGATCTCTGCTCATTACACACTTCTCATAGGTAGGGTAATCATTTGGAATCGAAGCTAGTCGTTATCAAGGTTGTAATTTTTCTCCATTCCGGTTATTTTTTGTTATTTCATTTATTTTCCTTTATTTTAAGTACCAGATTTATTGCAGGGTGTCTAGCGATCGGGAAAATTCATGGAATGTTTTTGTTTCCCAGGAAAAGCTAGGGAATTTTACAAAATCAGCAAAAAAATGCGAAATTGGAATGAAAAATTTAAAAAATGTCAATAATATTCTAATAAAATGGATTTTCTTTGGTGCTGGTGGTCAGAAAAAATTATGAGATAAACCGAGTAGTCAGGGAATTTTACGAAATCGTTTTGCTAAACACCCTGTAATTGGGAATAGCCCTTAACGCCTGGTCTTAAATAGACGCCGGGTCTTGATTAATCGCCAGGGGAGTACAGACCATTGAGAAAAATACATCCCAGGCCTGTATTTATTGGCCTCGGTGGCTCAGTGGTTGGGTGATTGCCTCTGATGCCCGAGGACGCGGGTTCGACCCCAACCGAGGATGACGAGGATTTTTTCAGGGAGAAAATCCTGAAATCACTCACTTCCTTCATAAGGGAAGTAAATCCGTTGTCCCGTGTAGTCGTTTGGCGGCTGCACGTTAAAGAACCCTTGCGAGGCAAATTTTGCGGCCCCTATAACACCTTTCTGAAATGGCCATAGCAGTTGAAAAGGACGTTAATACCAAATAAACCAAACCAAACCAACCCGGACCTGTATTCAGGATTTTACGATAAATCAAAATAAAAAGCTGATGTATCAGATAGAGACTATCCTTTATCAAAGCAAAAAGGATAATTCTCTAAAATCAAACAGAATATTAGAGTTGTCAAAGGAGTATTTCAGGACGACATATACGGTGAACAACCAATTTTTTAGAGACACCTCTTACAGAAAATGGATCGGCCTCCCAGTGACACCCAAACAATGGAACAGGCCGAAGTGGTGTATAAAAGGGATGCATTGGATCAAAAGTTGCAGTCAGCAGTAGAAGTGGACTAAATATGAGTAAATCCAAGGATTTGACCAATTTTGAACGAGGCATAATCGTTGGAGCTTGACAGGAGCAGTTGAGCATTTCGCAAACCATGACCGTCCTCGGATATTCCGTGAATGGCAGCTCTGCCAAAAAACAATCTCCAACAAACACAACTACGGACGAAACAGGGCTGTGGATGAACGAGGCCAACGGCGACTGGCACGAATCATCTACAGCAACAGGACGGTCACAGCCCAACAAATTGCAGCGCAGTTCAATGAGGGAGCATCCCAACCAAGTTTGGAGCATACGGTGCAGTGCATTTTAACCTAACTGGTTTTAACAATAGGCGGCTTGTATGGGTACCGTCGCTGTCACCGCAAAATAGGAAAGGGCAACTGCTATGGGCACACAAGCATCACCACTGGTCACTGGATGAATGGAAAAAGGTCGCCTGGTCCGACGAATCGCCGTTCCTACTTCATCATGCGGATGGCAGACTGCGCATCTGGTGCAGACAGCACGAAGCCATGGACCCATCCTGTCAGCAGACAACTATACTGGCGGGTGGAGGAGGATACTTGTGTGGGATGTCTTCTCTTTGGACACATTGGGTCTTCTGATATCCATAGACACATCCCTAAATGCGACACACTAACTGAACATTGTTGCCGATCAGGTGCACCTGTTCCTGATGTCTGTGTTCCCTGGTGGCGACGGACAGTTTCAGCAACACAATGCTCCCTGTCACCGTGCTCGAATGGTCTTGGAGTGCTACGAAGAACATGACGTGGAGGCCAGTTTGGTCGCCTGACCTCAAAACGATCGAGCATTTATGGGATGAAGTGGAGAGAACCATCCGAATACTTCCCACACTGCCATACAACCTGCACCAATTACGGGACCCTGTGATGTCAGCGTCGGCTGCTATTCCTCTGCAACGGTTTCAACACCTTGTTTCATGCCAGATGTATTCAGCCGATTCTTGCTGCTAAAGAAGGCGTAACTCGCTGTTAGCGGGGTGTCTCTAATAAATCGGTCGTTCAGTGTATTTATACCTTTTCGAAATCCGCATTTTACCATGATGTGGCAGGTAAGTGCTACTTCCGTCCGCCATTAGAAGTTGAGTTTCAACTTTCAAGCTAGAGTGTGTATGGAACTTAAAGGATTTTGGCGATCGGAGGCAATCTCTTTACTAGCAGTATTTTTTATCTAAATCGTGATGCTTTTGGGTGCTCAGAATGGAACTGCCAATGATGCAGTAGGGTTTGTTTTTTGCCGCAGTAGGATGTGCAGCTACTTTCGACTGCAACTATGGAAAAAGCAATTGTGTTGATCACACTCCTTTAATTCGTGAAAATTTCCTTATTCTTTGCTTTTGTTTCCTAAAAATGAAGCTGAATACCTGAAATGGACGGTTTTAATTAACAGGAAAAAAAGAATTGAATTCAATTTAGAAGGCAGATCATGTACGCTTTCAATGCAATCTAACAATTGTTATATACATTAGATAAATTTATTAAGAGAAATAAACATTTTATTCTTTTTTGTGTAACAAAAATTCAATAAAATTATACGGAACCATAATTTACAGAAACGCATCTTCCTGCCTCTTGAAACATACGTAAAATAATTTAAATTTTGAATTTGAGGATTATTTATTTTGAATGTTTCTTTGTAATTTTTACTCAACATAAATTACTATTTTTCTTATATTATTTGCTCAAGCTGAGGGCTTAACAAGCTCAGTTTGCTTAAATCAACATTTCATAATGGCCGGAGCACAACTTCTGCTAGAAAAGGTCTGTTGTAAGCATTGTGAGTATTAAGATGGTATTGGCTGAAATACTAGAAGAGAACAAATGGTAGACCAGGAAATGAATTCGAAGACGTGCTGGGATAGGACAAGAAAGAGGACAAATAGGAGATGATAAGAGGGCGGGGAGAAAAATGTAATAGGATGACACATATAGAATTAAAAATGACAGAAACTATAAAATAGGTTAGGTATGATAGAACTCCGGATATAAGAGTTCCGCATATGAAAGCCCTGGGATAAGGGTCACTACCCGAAGGAGCTACCACACGCAGATCCAACTGAAACCAGTGAGAAAAGGGGCGGTCATAAAATGAACATAGGTGAATAAAATTATGACAGAATAAAAAAAAAGAGAAAATAAAATGAAATGAACATAAAAGAAGAAAATTATGAAAATCCATTAAAAAGAGGAAATAACAGATAAAAGAGAAAGAGAATGAAAAGGGCCCAGAAAAGTACTCCTTTCACAAAGAAAAATAAGAATACATCACATGACAACAAACGAGGCGTTTCAGTCATTTTATTCAAAGACTTTCATCAGTAACAGTTAAAGAATATTATACCTGATGAAGGTCTTTAAATAAAATGACCGAAAGGCCTCGTTTGTTTTCATGTGATGTATTTGTGACATATTGTAATTTGCCACTACATGTTTGGAACAATATATCCAAACATGTGTTTATATAATAATAATCAAAACAGGTTGTATGGAAGATTGACCACGCATATCATCCAATTTGCATTGGTAAATCACTTATCAATTGAAAGTATTTGATATTGTTCTATTTAAAGTATATAATTGTTAGATTAGCATCTTCTTTAATGTTTATATTATTAGAATTTTACTTAAGACAGTCGGTGTTTTAGGCCCTTTGTTCTTTTCGTCGGGAAAGTTAAGCAGATCAGAAAAAGGCGGGGTGCGTCATTGCGATAAGGAAGCGGAGCATGGGAGCAAGCGCGTGAAGCACCGATTGGTTGAGTTGTTTTTTGTTTTTTTTTTTACTTTCTGCGTACTCATTGTGGAAGAGAGACAGATGTCAAAAAAATTGTGAAAAAAGACACTCAAGAACTCGATCTTGTGATAACAAGTGTTCAGGACTGTGCGAATTTATGACAGCCAACTTGCTAAGGAGTATAGAGGAGCGTAACAAGGTTCGGCTTCGCGTCAGATGGCCAAGTCTCCTCTTGCCTCGGCGTGGAGGCCAGACAGTTATGACGATGGGAGAGGCCTGACCGGGACTATGATGTGAGAGGCCGGGCAACAACAAGGACGCTGAGGCAGAAGAACCAACGATCGATGGCGGGCACGATCGCATCGCTTTCCGAGGAAGGAAATGGAAGCCACTGGCTGTTTGTCGGAAGGAGGTGAACTGAAGGGAAGCTGCGCTGGCAGGGAGACTCAAGGATAAGCATTGGGGTCTAGCGGTGGATCGAGTCGGCGAGCCAGGCAGGCCAAGCAACTTGCAACTGACGAACGACTGCAGCGGTGTGGATCATGGAGGACCTCGGGAAACACGTTGACTGGCAAACAAAGAGACGGACAGAACCGGATTCAAACTAAACTATACAAAAAGAGGACTTTGTAATATATTCGTTTAATTAACGTTATGCATAACAGGGCACCAATAGAAAAGGGGTAGGGATAGTTATATTTAATATTATCATGGTAGCCAAGTATTATTTGATTACCATCAAAAACCTTTTGAGTTTTCCTTAAATTTTGTTTATTCCGTTAGCCATAATCTTGCTTCTTATATTATTTGTATCTTGTAAAGCTTAGTATAATTTTCTTTATTTCATCTATATGGGGATCTATCTTCCATGCATTCATTTAATTAATCCCTTATACTGAATTTAATTATATTTAACACGGCTTTTTTAGTAAATATTGGGTAAGTTAGCCTATAACTAAGGAAAGAATGAGAATTTTAGTTATTAAAAATTTGCGGGCACGAGACATATTATTTTGGGTAAGTTTAGTTAGTTTTGGATTTCACTATACGATCAGGTAGAGTTCGTTTATTATTACAGCGATTATTTTAATGACATGCATGCTTTGTGTTGTGTAGACACGGCAGTGCTTTTTGCACGTGGGTCCAGCAGTTGATCCCACCCAATTTAGGGTAAATAACTGCGCCATGAAACCCACTTATCCGCATTGTCATATATTCTTATTTCTCTATCTTAACCTTGACACATCACTTAAAATATTCTTTTACTCCTTTCACAATTTCAGGATAATTTATTTTTGAGATATTCTCTTCGTTTTTGATAAAGATTAGCTTCTATCCAGAACGTTAGTTTTTATTTTAATTTATTTATTTAATTTCATAAGTAATTATATATTGATATATTTATTTCATTTTTTAATTAATAACTGCAATTTATTTATTGTATTCCAGGAATTTTGTGTCTCGTCCTTCTCTCCTATATCCATCTACTATACTTCTAATAGGAATTCCACTTGGAAATGTGGGTGACCATTAGAACAAACATCAAAAATATGCTAGTATTGTTTATAGTTTTTTAATATGTTGTTTTAAATAATATTTTCAAAATTTAATGCTAAAATCATGTTAAATAAAATTCTCTTTAATTTCAGTTATATCTGAAATCTAGCAGAGGACCCGGCAATTGCCCGGAATAATTACTCTTATAGGTAAGCAGAACAATCTCAGAAAGTTAAATTGGTTTAATCCCAGGTTGGTTAAATAATAACACAGTCAGTACAACACAGTCCGAAGGGACTATCCATTCTAAGTAAAATCCGAAAAAGAGGAATTCTAGATGATATACCTGGACCTTAACTAATCTCTTGTTCACTTGCCTCAGGCTAAAATATCTTCAGCACCAGGGAACATCACTGGTTATTATAGACCCAAGTTTTTATTGCCCTTGACATAGAAGCTCTTATATCCACTTGCTTTATTCGAAACTCCCGTTGTTCATATGTTTCCAGTGCCTGTATAGCTTTTTCTGTTTTACTGCAGAGTTTCTCTGACCAATACTAGTTGTTTCTCTTTTCTTTTCCAGGCACTTAAATTTTTTCCAGTCGTCTGGATGATTGATAGGGAACTCAAGGGAGACACCTTTTCCTTAATAGATGCTGCCTTACTTATAAGCTGTCACTGCATCATCACTTTGTGCTTATTATTAATAATTCTTGGAAACGAAAGTTCAGTCATCGCATGATCAGCATCTCAGTTTCCAAAATATTCGCATTCACTCAGAATATAGTCAAAATGTATATTTATGAAATGTTTGGATCTGCTGTGCCACCAAATAGGCTAGGTGATAACCCCAGCGTGGCTCGGACTCTTAGTTTTTTTTAATTAAATTTTTCAATATATTAAAAATAAACACCTGAAAACGCTTCCAATTAGTACAGTAAAAATTCATACTGAAAATTCTAAAAAAAATTTTTAAATGCTCACAATAAATGGAACTCCCCAAGTGTGTGACGGCGTGCCTAAATAATTTCTTAGTTACATAATCTTACTTTGGATGTACATTTGATGTTGTTGTAATTCCCACTCTGTTCTCGATGTCTTGAGGCAAATATTGGCCATTCATCACTTTGTGTAGTCTAGCAGTCGCCGATTATTCTATTGACATGGTTACTATTTGCTCGATACAGCACGGAGCTAAGAGACTGCTTCCTCTGTCATCTTTCCACTCTTTCTCAATAGTCTGCTCACTCTCTATTATCTCCAGTTACTGATCATTTTTAAATATTTTCAGGAAATTGTTAAGTACAAAGAACTCTCAATTCTAAGAAAAGCTTGAATAATAGGAATTCTATGCATTGTTACAAATTTAACCTTATTTATACAGGGTGTACTTAAAGTCTAGCACTAGTAATAATAATTTCAAAATGTCTTTTGAGTTAAGTGATTACCATTTTTTCGGTAACTTTCTCCTTCGCAAATACACCCATATCATCCACATAGACTAAAACTTTGGCAACGTCTTTGTAGGTATAGATGGAATTCCTATTGGAAATTTTCTCAACTTCTTTGGCTCTCATCTTTTGGTCCAATTCGGCGAACCATTCTCTGCCTGATTGGTGAAGCCCATATAATGCCTTTTTTTAATTTTAATATATAGCCTGTATTTTGCTGAAATACTTCTGGTTTTCACATGTAATTGGTATGGTGTAATCGACCGTACAGGTAGGCACCTTTGATGTCAATCTGGACATGTCGCCAATAGAGTTTTCCAACCAGTATAGAGAAAAAGAGTCTTATTACGACGAAATTTACCACTGGACTGAAAATTTGGTCATAATCTACCCCGCTTTTTGTCACTGAATGCCAACAACAAGTCTGGCTTTGTGACCTGTAATGTTGCCATTGCTGTTTCTTTTGATAGCATATACCCATCGATTTGGTACAATCTTTCATGTCTTTTTCTTCTCTTACAATGTCCCAAACATCTCGAGATTCAATGGTGGCAATTTCCTCTTCTATCACTTTTAACCATTTACTTTATTCTGTGGAGTTTACAGCTTCATCATAACTCTGTGGCAGATGGTCGTTCCCTTTGATGACTAGTCAGGATACAGCATCTTCTACACTATAAGAATAAGTTTCTTCACCCGATTCGTCCTCAGATAGTTCATCTATTTTTTCCAATCAAATATTGTAGGATCATACTCGATTCCTTTCTCATTGCAAAAACGCTTAGCATCTTTTTCTCCACGAATTCGCTGTAAAGGAAAATCTTTGTGCCGATAATGAATTTCAGTTCGGTGCTTTCGGCCTTTTACTTCTCTGGTCAGATTCTTTTTGCTAATAGCGGGAAGTAGTGGTGTAACTGATATTGGTGCAGGAATCTTTGTCTTTGATCTGGTGAGCACTCCAGTTCTTTCAGGTTGAATTTCTGTCATTAGTTCAACTTTTGGCAATTCCTCCTCATCATCATCATTGCCCAGTATGTTATCCACTGTTAATTTGACATTTTCCCCAGCTTGTCTATATGGAAATATAGTCTCATCAAACTTTACATGAATTGTTTCGTATATTCTTCTTCTTGGTGGATACCAGATGCAGTAATCTTTAGTACTGATAGAAAAGCCCACAAAAATACTTTCTTTTGCTTTAGCATCGAGTTTTGTCCATTGCTGTCTCGGAATGTTTGTATATGCTCGGCAGCCAAATATTTTCGTGTGATTTATGGATGGCTTTTTACCATTCCACAGCTCCCATGGTGTTACATTGCCTGTAAAGCTGTGGAGAGTTCGGTTGTAAAGATAAGTACTTGTCATAACTGCTTCTGCTCATAATGACTTTGGTAAACCAAATCTTTTCGAATTGCTCTTGCTGATTCCATTACAGTACGATTATATCTCTTGGCGATTCCATTCTTTTCCGGCGTGTAAGTGTAAGTTCTTTTCTCCAATAATACCTGATTCATTCAAGAGTTTATTGAACTGTTCATTGCAGAACTCTAAGCCTTGATCAGTTCTGACCGCTTTCAACTTGTGTCTTGTGTTTCTTTCAGCAAATGCCATAAAACTTTGGAATTTTTCAAAAACTTGGTCTTTTTAGCAGTTGGATAGACAAATGCCCATCTTGAATGATCGTCGATACAGGAAAGGATTTATTTGGATCCTCCAATGCTTTCTGTTGGGACGGGTCCCCTTAAGTCCTAATGGATTCTTTCCAGCAGAGTCTCGGCTCTTTGATCAGTTTGCTTGAATGAGTTGCGTGTTGACTTCGCTAGTTCGCATTCTCTGCATTTCCCCATTTCTTTATTACTAATTTTGAAGTCTGTGACAACTACGACCTTCTGCATTTTACAAATTCACTTTGTATGTATATGGCCTAATCGTCTGTGCCAAGTTTGAAGAGTCTCAGCATTAGGAATTTTCTTCGTCCTTCCCTCTTTTGTTGCAGTCACCTGTTGATTTATTTTATTGGTCTTTTGTACATGGTGATTTTGTAGGTTTGACTTCTTCTCATTGATGACATATAAAGCATTCTTACGATAAGCTTTGCCAAATATCTTCCACTCTTTGTCAAAAAATATTGCTTGTCCAGCACCAATAGTAATGTGGCCTCCACCGGAATCGATCTTCATTCCCGATAAAAGATTTTCCCTCAAAGTTGGTGTATAGAGAATATTTTTCAAAGTTATGGTATTTGTGTGTTTACCCAGCTTGAACTGAAGTTGAGCATTGCCACGGCCTGTAGCCTTAATAGATTTCTTTTGATCAGCAAGAAAAACATTGCAGTTGACTTCTTTGAAATTGTCGAACAAATTAAGATTGGAGTAGAAAAAATCAGCTGAATCAAATATCCAGTCATTGGCGGTGCTTTCATTTTCATTTTCAACTAACATAGAGGAAAGGTAGTACGCTCTCTTTTGATCTCGTCCACGTCTTCTATTTGATTTCAGTTGCTGAAGTTCGTTGCTGCTGTAGTTGATCTAACTTTTGTTACTGTTGCGATTGCTTTCTGTTTCTGCAGTCTCTGATGAAGTGTCCCCGTTTTCCACAAGCATAACAGTTGTTGTTTGGCAGTGAGGGCTAATATCTACTTTGATGTAGTTGACTCCTTGTTGTAGACACAGCAGATGATTCTACCTCAGTATCTTTCTTTTTATGATTAAGTCGCCCTTCTTTACTGACGAGCAAAGCAGCGATCTTTTTTAGTGTAAAATCCTTCTGTTCTAGTGAATATTGATGTTGTACAGTGTTATCAAATCGATCTAGAAGTCTTCGGATTACGCTGAATACAGTAAACAACGATCATAACCTGCCTGTTTGAGCTCTTACTTTTTGTCGAACTTGTGCGATGGAGATAGCAATTGTTTCGACACCATCTTTGAATCGTAGTTCGAGGAATTCCTCAAGTACTCCTGCAATATGGCTAAGAGTCCTTTGGATCGAAATTTTCTTGGAGTATTTTCCATGCCTCATATCCAGTTTTAACATCTTCCACAATTGTATATACGTCTCCATTAACAAAGAGAAGTATAAGAGTTTTAAGCTGTATTTGTCTTTTCTTGAAGTCCTTTTTCTCTTTCTCAGTAGCTTCTTCTTGTGGTTCTAAATCTGGGGGTTTCAATGAATTACCAACAGTCATGATGTTCCAGTAACAGCTTGCACCCTCTTTTCCATACTGCATAACTGGATTGTGTTAACTTCTGGATGCCTTCTGTACTTAAGTTGAAGCCAGCTATTTTTATTAATAAAATTGGTTTCATCCTTTTTTCATCACCCTATAGTCGCTTTATTTTAATAACTCACGAATCTTACAGACCCATAACCTGTTGTTATTTGCTTTCGCGGACGGAGCCATGGTCGCTAAATCACCTGTTCGCTGGTGAGGGAATGTGACGAATGCGGTGGTGGCAGCAGAGGCAGGAGTCACATTCTGGAGCGCCAAACGTCGAGTATTATTAAATACTTATTTGTCATTAAGCACACTTTATGTCATATAATCTTTCTAGCATAATAATTATTCTTTAACTTTATATAAAATTATTTACCTAATGTCTGACAGACAGAAAATTTAATTTAAAATTGCCGTCTAGTTTTAATTTACATCATGCAGTTAATTTTACCGTTCTTACATTTATTAAATATTTAATTCAAATTCCATGGCTAACCATATACTTACAAATAATGTGGCAGCTATTTAGGACTTAAATAATAAAATTATTTTATAAATGTAGGAGTTGTGATAAAATATATATTAATTAAGATAAATAAAACTCCTTTAATTAAAATTATGTTTACAAACGTCTTATTCTTGTCGGAGATTTTTATATACATAAACATAATCTTTTTACTTGATGAATCTTTCAAAAAAATCAATTTAAGTCATAACAGGACTATATTTAATGTTCAACTTAATGAAGAAACTTTGGAGTGTTCTTTTATGCCGCACATTTTCAAATCGATTTTGAAAAATTATATTTTGAGGCTTTGACGTCACGTCAGATGTTACAACAATAAAAGGCGATTCATAGTTCACAAATTAATGGCGGCCTCATTAAAGTGCAATTTTTTTATCGAAATATTATAATATCTTCTTTGACCAAGACAGCCCCCTTTTGACAAACTTCCTGCAGCACGGGACAACAGTGAATGCCCAGCGTTACCCGTAAACCTTGACCACCCTTCGCCAAGCAATCAAATCAAAACGACCATGGGGCCATTCTGCTCCACAACAATGCAAGACCTCATACGGCCAACACAACCATGGCGCTCTTGCAGAAACTCAAGTGGGAGGTTTTCAGTCACCCTCCATACCATCAAGACCTCTCTCCCTGCGATTACTCCATTTTTGGTCCCCTAAAAAAGGCTCTAAGTGGGAAACGATTCACCTCAGACGACGGTGTCAAACAGTATGTGCGGAACTGGTTCACAACGCAGCCCCGAGAATTTTACGAGACAGCCATTCACCGCCTTGTGGCAGTGAGACAAGTGGCTCAACAGCCAGGGCCAATACTCCTGACATACAGGTACTGGTATCTGTTCCTAGGCTTCCGGCTCGTTTCTTTTTGAATGCTTCTTATACAGGGTGTCCCACAACGGGTATAAAAAACTTCGTGAGCGTATTCTATATAAAAAACTGAGATGAAAATGCCGAATACACTTTTTTGTTTTATATCGTTCATTTTTGAGTTATAGGTGTTCAAAGATAGCGAATTTACCCTAATTCGATTTTCAATTCGTTTTAAATAGTGTCAATTGTTGCCGATTACTGTTGTTTTAATTGTTATGCCGCTAATGGTTACTTAGAAAAAATGGAATTAAGTAAAGAAGATTATTTCGAAATATTAGTTTTGTACTGCGAGTGCAATCGAAATGTAAATGCTACAGTCCATGTTTGGGCAGAGCGGTTCCCTTTTCGCCCGCGAATTTCAATAAATGTTGTGCAGCATTTAATTCACCGCGTACGTACATAAGGGGTGGCAATGCCAATTTATCGCGGTGGAGGCCAAGACAAACTAATGTTTGAAATGAAGTACTTATTGAGCATCGCATCGAAGAAGACCCAACTTTAAGTGTACGCAAATTGAGAGCCAAACTCAACATTTCCAAATCAAGTGTTCATCGACAACTCATGAAAATTAATTTATATCCTTACTAATACGCGAACGTTCAAAATTACACTGAAACTCTGAACATTACCACAATAAATCGTTGCAGATTCGACCACATGAGTTACCAGCCCGTCTAAATGGCGAAATTTACACAGATTTTTTCCAGAACCGTCTTCCAGTGTTACAGGAAGATGTGCCACTTATGGATCGTCTAAACATGTGATTTCAACTCGACGGAGCTCCACCACATAATTCGCTTCTAGCACGCTGTGCGCTAGATCATGTCTTCCCAAATAGTAGATGGATAGGAAGAGGAGGAGAAATTCATTGGCCGCCTAGACCACCGGACATCAATCCTATAGATTTTTGGCTCTGGGGACACCTAAAAACTGCCGTTTTTCGTACACCAGTTAACGACGTTGCGAAACAGGATCACCCAATCATTGGTATCCATAATACCCGCGACGGCAATAGCAGCTTGCAGCAATCTTGTTCATCGCGCTCGTCTTTGTCTCGATGCTGACGGTGGCCACTTTGAGCATTTAATGTGAATTAAGATTCCATTGACGGTTATTAATAATTATGTTTACCTTTTATTTATTATTAGAAATCAATGTTTATTAATATATAATTCCTTTACGTTTACCAGTTGTAAAATACTATGATTTGAGGTTAAGTTTCACAATTTGCTCTAAATATTTGTTACTAGTCATGACTTTGGGCAACGCTGCCATAACACTGACAATCAATTCAGAACCGGTGTCCCGTGTGTTTACGTTATTATTAAGGAATTATATGCGAAATTAGGGTAAATTCGCTATCATTGAAGATGCGTAACTCAAAAATGAACGATCTAAAGCAAAAATTGTATTCGGCATTTTCGTCTCAGTTTTTTATGTAGAATACGCTTACGAAGTTTCTTATACCTGTTGTAGGACACGCTGTATATAACTACTGCAAAGCAGACTCTGTATTCACCATATGCTCTGGGTGAGGTCATTTAGAAACGAGCACTACATGAAACCTGAGCATTAAAAAATAATGAAAAGAAAGAAAAATAAAAATCATAAAAAAGTTGAAAAAAACAATAAAAACTGACGTGCAGGAACGAGCATTAGAAGCGACTGAAGACCTTATGCCTAACAGACTTATTGAATTGCAGGACTGGAGCTTTAGGATAAATTATTTCATTTTTAAGTAATAAAAATTTAATTTCTTGTATGTGATCAATTTTGAGCAATAATTTTATAGAGTTATCTAATTTTTTCTGAAAATTATTGCTAATTTTGTTTTCATTATGGTATGAGGCGAATGTCATCCTGCATTGTGAGAGTTTTGGTACTGAGCTGTTTTTGGCATGATTAGTTTTTATCATGGGAGGTTTAGTCTGAGGAATTACTCTTCGTGTTGGTTTTTGTCCCTTGAGTTTTGACCCACTCTCGAATAGTTATGGCTTACGTGAGAGGAACGCATTTTTGTTACAAGTAGCTTGGATAACAAATTAACTAAAAAAAATATCATACAAATTTATAAAAAAAATTAAAAAACATGATGCAATATACATCCTTTGTCAGAGAAGTTCCAGGACAATTTTTTTTTTATTTCTGAGTTTGCAATACTAAAATGGAACAAATGTTGTTTTTATGTTACCTGGTATGTGTTATTACTTGATATGTCCTTGGCCATGTTTCCGCGCAAACTCACTAGGTGGCAGGGCTGTCCTTTTCAACGCACTGTTCGGGTTGTTGCAATACTACCTAGAGAGAAAGCCTGCTCACATTAGGAAAAATTATACATTGTTATATCACCTACGGTAGGGACAATTTCGAGCTTATTATTGGTTGAAATATGATTAACAATACCCTACCGTAGATGATGTAACAATGTATGACGTTTCCGCGCTCAGGCTTTGAGTAGAGGCAACGCCACCTATAAAACAAAGCCTGGTCACTGCGTCATCACACCTGGGCTAACAATTCAACTTTCATTGTTTACAACAAATGAAAAAGCACCCGATGTAATCAGCGTTTTTTCGTTTGTTGTAAACAATGAAAGTTGGATTGTCAGCCCTGGTTTGATGACGCAGTTTACAGGCAGTGAAAAGGCTTTGTATTTTAGGTGGCTTTGGTAGAGGTGGTGTTGGTTGTTGTCGCATTAGTTAAGGTGACACAATGGATGCTGATTGTGAGCAAAGAGCGAACATTAAGTTCTGTATTAAGCTTGGGAAAATCCCTAATGAAACGTTGAACATGATTAAGCAAGCATATGCAGGCAAGGCACTTTCTAGAAATCGTGAAGATTCATCAAGATATCGCAGACATCCAACGGGCTATGACAAATCAGCTTACAAGCATCGCAGTTGAAGATTTCGATGCTTGCTTCCAAGAT
>JAHWFO010049037.1:0-13905 GCA_023313115.1 Rhysida immarginata
TTATCGATGATTATAATCATCCAACCCTTTATATTCAAAATCGATAATGATTAGACGTCTGTAGTTTCGTATCTCTGTTTTGTAGTTTCCTATTTTTGACACCAGATTTATTTTTCCCATTGATAAATATTTTTGAAAAATAAGTTTCTAGTTTCGTATACAGTAATCGATATGATTACATATTTATCGAGTTTGTTATCAAAATCATAAATATCAATGAGATATTGGTAAATATTAATGAAAAATTATGAATTATCGATGATTATAATCATCCAAACTATTAATTACATGTTATTAGGCATGAATATTTAATTAGCAACTCTTTTTTTTATCATAGTTACTATTAGATTTCGTTTTTAGTTTCGTATTTCCATTATCTTCAAAATCGATAACGATTTGATGTCTGTAGTTTCGTATATCTGTTTTGTAGTTACATATTTTGCCACCAGATTTATTTTTCCCCATTGATAAATATTTATGAAAAATAAGTTTCTAGTTTCGTATCCAGTCACTCCCCCATCATCTTCAAAATTGATATAATCAGATGTTTTTATTTAATGACGAGTATTAATGATGATCCTTTTAATTACATGCAATTTTGCTTGAATTGTTAATTTGCAACTTTTTTTTTTTATCATAATAATATTAGTTGACGTTTTATTTAAATTTTCGGACACTAGATAGCACTCCAACCTTTTTTTGATGTTTTCAGATGCATTACCCGCTACTAGATGGCACTCCCTTTTTTGTTGTCGTTTTCAGTTTCATTTTTGTAAAATCACGTTCTAGTTACATATTTTGATACAAGATGGCGCTCCGACCCTTTTTATTTTTTTTTTTCTCAAAGATGATCGCAATAATTAACTAATAACCAGTTGTAAAAGTGTCATTATTTAAAAAATAAAATCTTTATTCCGACTTTGTTTTTTTTTTTAATGATGATAAAAGATTATAAAAGCGTGGTGCATTATTCTTTATTGATCAAATTCGATTTATGTTACGAGATGAACAATGCAACAACGGTCTCGTTTTGGGTACCCAGACATTTATTTTGCCATGAATATGCGCAAAGATTAAGCACTTACCTCTATTGGCTGCATGATTTCATCGATGACCGTCATTTATCGCGTTCTGGATTTATTTACACTGGTTATAGTGATATTACAGTTTGTCAGTACTGTCAGAGCATTTGCGATGGTCACCAAACTGTTTATACATAAATTATTTTGCTTTACGATTTATAAACGGAGATACGCATTTTAATCTATTTTATTCCGTGTACGATGCTTGGAAAGAAGGTTTCACAGAATAATTCAGTTATGAAGAACAGAATACACACAAAGATGAAAAGAAAAAAAGAACTGAGGTGAAAATGGAAAAAAAAACAAAAAAAACAATACAAACCCCCCAAAGAATCATTTTTATTTTTATTAAAGATTCACCTTTTTTGTTCATCCCTCAAAAGAGAATAAAATTTATTTGAAAATAAGAATATGAAGTAATTTTTTTTTTTCTTCCAAAACTTTATACAATTAATGTGTTTTTATATCATTGATACTAAAAAATTTGTAAATTGTTCTTTGATGATACACGACAATTACTCTGCTAGAAATTATTAACACGATAATTCGTTTTGTTTTTGAAATAACACAAAAAAAGAAAACAAATCGATGGTAGTAAATAAATAAATAAATAAAACGTAATTACAAGAACGCATCTTCTCATATTTTCTTGATTAGATGATATGATGAGCTAAGACAGAGAGAGAGAGAAGGAATAAATATAGGTGGCCTTTCACTTTTAGTAAATTATCGTTTTTTTTTTTTTTTTTTATAAGAAGGAATTCTTTTAGAAAATGATACTCTTGTATTATTTTTCTTGATAATATTCATCCGATTGATAAAACTCAAAATAAGCTGTTATTTCAGCTTATGCTACTGACAGGGACAATGAGGGAAAATGAGAAAGTCCTAATGAGAAGAGAGGGGCTGTGCGAGGCTATTAAGGAGAAAGTAATTTCTTGTTAGCCTCAGGGACCCAGGGGTTGATGCTTTTTCAAGGCGAACGGGTCTTAATTAGGTTACAAAGAATGAGAAGACAAGGGACTATAAAACAAAAATTAAAAAAGAATAAATAATCACTCTGGGGGGTTTTATTGTTAATGTAGATATGCCATTGGGTATCTTAAATAATTTTTTTTTTACTTTTAAGTATATATACTTGTAAGAAAATAACGATTTTTCAGACCGCAGCTCTTGATCAAAGAAAAGAAATCCTCATCACACTTTTCACAGTTTTTCTGGTAAGTTTTTTTTTTTTATTTTTCATTTTTTATTATTTAAACTTTTTTTTTAATATATAATTTAAAATAAAAATAGTTTTTCGAGAATTTTATGAGAGAAAGACAGAAAAAAAAAGGAAGATTGCTTAGTTTTCTTTTCTCTTCCTTTTTTTACATCTTTTTTAGATCTATTCACACGAGAAATAAAAATATGACTTCGCAAGCATATTTTTCACGAGAACCTCAGCCATTAATGCCCGAGAACTCATTATCATTAGGGGACGAAGTTTTTTTAGTTGTCAGTCGATTTAACCAGCATACCTTAATTCACGTGCGACAATATGTGCTCTCGGCACGTAAATATGTACCAACGCAGTCCGGCATTGCTTTGTCAGTGAACGAATGGAAAGCATTTTCAGCTCGACTAGAATCCATTTTACAACAATTTGAGACGGAAACGAATCCGTGCTATTTGTACGAAAGTAGCAAACTCATTGTCTTTTCGGTGGACGAAAATGGGACCATGATGATTAAGCTGGAGAAATCCGACGGATCAAAGAGCATTTTATTGGATGACTCTCAATTTCGCGTCATTTTGGACTCTATTCAATTTGTTAGTGACAAAATAGAAGAACTGAATATCAATTAAAAAAAAAGGTTACACAAATTTGTTCATAAGTGATTTTTTTTAATTACATGTCAGTAAAGTTCCTCAAGTCTTTAAAAAAAAACTTTAAGAGGATAATTTTTAAATAATGAAATTTTTACCTTTTTATTATTTTTTTTTGTCATAATATTTTTGTGGGAAAAATATATTTTAATGTATATTCTGAAAATGATAATATAAACATTTAAAAAAAAAAAGCACTTTTTATTCTTTATTTTTAAATAATCGACACACACTCATTATATATGAAAGTTTTGTGCGCACAGAATCAGTTGGTTTAAACTAGTACAACGAACATGGACGCAAGATTTACATTTCCATCTAATTTTTTAATCTGCGGAGCTACAAACTCCGGCAAGACATCATTTACTGAGAAGTTCATAATGCGATCGATGGAACTGTGTAATCCCGCACCGAATCGGTGCGTCTATATTTATTCTGAAGATCAACCAGCTTATGATCGTCTCCGACGTGATTCTCCAATTCCTATCACGTTTATCAGAAATTTCAATATCGAAATTTATGACACTCTCCAACCTTTGACATTGGTAATTCTAGATGACGTAGTTCACAATATAAATTCTAAAGATTTAATGAATATTGTGATCAAAGATGGTCATCATAAAAATTTAATGCAAGTTTTATTGTGTCATAATCTGTTCGAAAAAAATTTGCGCACAGTCAGTTTGAACTGTCAAATCTTCGTTATAATGAGTGCGTGTCGTGATGTTAATCATCTGAAGATTTTGGGTAATCAAATCGGGGTGGGTGCTCAATATTTATTAAATATATATAAAGATTGCACTCGTAAACCTTTCTCACATTTGCTCCTGGATCTAAGACCTAACGTAGACGAACGTTTAAAGTTCAGAAGCAATATTTTTGACACACATTCGCACGTTTATTTGAAAAGAGACTGAAAAGGAGGAAAGAAAGGGGAAAAAAAAAATGTCAAAAAAAGTGAAAGCTTATTTTCCCATTTTACAACTGTTGGCTGGTAAAAGTATAAAAAACCACGTTAAAAAATCACTCCTCTTATGCCCCGATATTTTAAATGTCCTTTCCGAATGTTGTCTCAATGTATTAAAAGGACGAATTTCGTTAACGAGCGCGCAAATGCGCAAACTGAAGCGGTATCGACACGTCGTGAAGTGTTTGGCGTCGAAAAAGTTTTCTCACAAAAGAAAAACGAACATCATTAACCAAAAAGGAGGTGGATTTTTCACAGCTCTCCTTCCTCCGTTAATAGGCTTATTAGGCGGACTGTTCACGCGAAAATAATGTACAAAAAAATGGTCCTCGTTCCTCAAACCCTTCATCATCCGCTCGAAAAGCCGTTGTCCGCATTAGACAATGAAATGAAAATTATTTTAGAGAGGAATGATCTGGACGATAGAACCAAAGCTAAACTCTATAATCTCACCTTGCAAAGGTATTTAAATTATTATCAAAAATTAAAAAACGAATTTTTTTCAAGAAGAGAAAGACTCGTTGGAAAACGATGATGTTGATCCATCTGCCACCATCACTCATGCCGCCCCCGTGCGCGCGGAGCGCGCACCACCCCCACCAGCTGACGACGCGATAGCGTCGTCAGCTGACAGTGAAATTAAAAAAGAAGTCCTTCCGTCTTCATTCCTTTCGTCCAAGGTGACTTCTTTCGAGCGTGGACCAAGCAAAGAATACTTCAATCTTTCAGTGCCTGCATCGTGGTTCGAGACCGTGTTGCATCAATCGCCTTCATTCGTAAATCTCCTACCACGTCATTCTCATTTTCCAATTTCCGATGCTGATGTCGCATCTTCTCTTCCTCGACAAACGGAGGTCGAAGAAATATTAAACCGTGTCCCTCTAAAATATAAGTCGCCAGTTAAAAAAAGTCTTAAATTCCACTCGATTGGCATGGGATAAAGATCGACGTTTGATTTATGACGGTCGACCCGTGCTAGGTTCGAAAATAGATAGACTGCTCATGGGCGTGGTTAGCGAAGACCCTGAAAAGACAATTTACGAGAACGAACCGGGATGGACGGAAATTAACGCGTTAATCGATCCTGACGAAGTCGAGAAAAGAAGTGTACGAAGAAAATCCAATCTGCCTTATCGATTCAAGTGGGATGTCTTCAAGAAGAAATAATATTTTAGAACAAATTTATTTTTCCCCTTCATCACCTGGCAGTTACGGAGGTGCTAAACGATTATATAGGGCGGCAGTCGCTTCACGTAAGAGTTTCACGTTAAATGAAATTAAAAAATGGTTATCTACTAAGGACACTTACACGCTTCATAAATACGCAAAGAGAAAATTCCCACGAAATCGCGTGATTGTGCACAGCGTCGACGAAATATGGTCAGCTGATTTATTAGATGTGTCTAATCTATCAAGGTACAATGACAATGTTCGTTTTCTGTTAACTATAGTGGATGTGATGTCAAAACGAGCTGTAATTTTTCCTTTACAAAACAAGTTGGGAAGTACGGTCGCTGCTGCCTTCGACGTCGTTTTATCTTTTGAAAAGCCGACAAAAATATGGACTGACAACGTTACGGAATTTTATAACGTCAACGTAGAAAAGGTTTTTAGAAAGTACAATGTCGAACACTATTCTGTTAAAAACGAAGAAACGAAAGCGTGCATCAGCGAGCGATTCCATCGTACTTTGCGAGACCGTTTACATCGTTACTTGCATGCAAATAATACAAAAACTTACTTACATGTTCTGCCTGATTTAGTCAATGCCTACAATCACAGTTATCACAGATCTATTAAAATGACGCCGATGGAAGCACGAATGGAAACAAATAAACGTCTCGTCTTTCAGAATCTGTACGGTGATAGCGTGAGGAAGAGTGGGAGGAGCAAATTCATCGAAGTAAAAAGAACTCGCGATACGACATCACGATTTAAGCAGGGTGATTGCGTTCGTCTTTCCGTAAAGAAAGAAGCTTTTCAAAGGGGATACACGCCTTCGTGGACAGAGGAAATTTTCCTTATCGATACAGTTAATCGAAATCAAAAGATTACAACCTATACGGTACGCGATCTCCAAAATCAACCCATCATCGGTACGTTTTACGCGCAAGAACTACAAAAAGTTCTTCCCCTTTAATGTGTTCCCCGATAATACACTTCAAAACTATACTACTTATTTGCCGGAACAAGTCGAGCTGGACGGAGAATATGAAGCAGCCTTAACAGAAATAAGTTTTCCAAATTCATTTACAGACACCTCATTTACTTTGAATCCCAATGGTGAAGACGATCAAGCTCGTATAATGATTCACGGATACAATAAACCGCCGATAAAAGCAAAAGAATTTGACATTCCTCTCGATTGCACTCACGGAGCCCATACTTACAACAGCTTACACGAGCTTAGCCTTGCCATTAACGGTGACATTAAAAAAGTACTCAGTGAGTACGCCGACGGCTTTAAGGATCCAAAATTAGCTAAAGCGGTTGTACGCTTGGTTTACGACGAACGATATCACAAATTTATCGTTTACAATCACTTAGACGTTGATCATAAAGTGCGATTGTTTTTAGGAAAATCTATCCTTAAAAGATTTGGATTCGAAGACGGACAATTTCCGTTTTTCTTACGTGAAAAAGGGTTTCCTTTAAAGCTCTTCGCTCGTCAGATCGTTCGACCTTACCCGCTGAAATCGGTTGATAGCTTGTACGTATACAGCGACCTCGTCGCACCGCAATTTATCGGTGATGTCAAAGCACCGTTGATGAGGATTGTCAATATAGAAGGTCAAGACGGAGAGAATACGTTTGTATCCTTTCATCGTTTGTATTATTTACCCGTGATTAAAACTTCTTTCCGCACGCTTGAATTGGACTTAAGATTGCACACTGGAGAGCGAGTGCCATTTGCAAACACAGGACGCGTGGTGTGCGTAGTTCATCTCAGACCAAAGAAAAGATGAGAGCGGATTGCTGCGACCCATACTCTTCGTATTATATTTCGCAAGCCGGTGGCGGCTTACCTGTATTTTACGGACGATTTCATCAACGTGGAAGTGGACTTGGTAGCCTTTTCAGTTCCCTCGGAAAATTTGGTTTGCCGTTCTTAAAAAGTGCGGCAAGTTATTTTGCTCCAAAGGTCTTCGATGTAGGAAAAAACGTTGTAGGTGATGTCATTCAAGGAGCAAACATCAAAGAATCTGTCAAACGAAGATTACAAGATACTGGGAAAGAAATTTTTGACGATGTTAACACGAGAATTCAAAGGGGGCGTGGGCGGAAACGTAAAAACATCGTTGGAAGTAAAGGAAAGAAAATTAAACGGAGGAAAAAAAACTCTCGTGAGAAAACGATATTTTGATTAAACAAAAAAAAAAAAATTATCCCCCCTTTGTTTTTAAAAAAATTTCTCGATAAAAAGATCAACATTTAAGTGCGTCTCATCATTCGTAACCATGTCGTTCCTTCATCCAACATCGTGTACGTGTTTGAAAAGCGAATTGGATGCGTTTTCTGTTCCACCCACCCAAACATCCATTGAAAAATCCAGGTATGCAGAGTATCGTCCCGTTGCTTCCCTATCGTCAGGAGGAACAATCGAATTTCTCATCCCTGGAAATGCTGAAGAATACATTAATCTTTCCGAAACCATATTATATGCTCGTGTAAAAATTAAAAAGGATGCGAACACTCCTTTAACGAATGACGAGAGCAAAACTGTCATACCACGAAAGTTGATGTTGCAAATGCTATTTAAGCAGATCGATGTATTTCTTAACGGTAAACAAGTTAGCACTGGCAACGATTATTCTTATAAGAGTTACATTCAGACGCTTCTGAACTACGGGAACGATGCGAAAAATTCAATGTTAACCGGATCGTTATGGTTGTCTAAAGAGGACAGACAAAATGCTTCTGCAGAAAGTGCGAGTCTCGATCTCGTCGGAAGAATTCACGTTGACCCCTGCTTACAAAATAAACTCCTTTTGAACAACGTATCGTGCAAGTTTAGATTGATTCCTCATAAACCCGAATTTGCAATCGAAATAAAAGGATTGGAAGGTGGAGGAGCGATTCCACTTCGACCTGTAATCGTATTTGAAGATGTATTGTTATACGTTAAGAAAGTAAAGCCATCACCGACCATATTACTCGCGCATTCCCATGCCTTGGATACAGCGACTGCAAAGTTTCCATACAAGAAGACCGACGTAAAAGTTCATACAGTAATTCAAGGGACGACTTCTGCTCATATCGATAACGTTTTCCAAGGGCAAATTCCTTCACGAATCGTAATCGGACTCGTAAAACACGATGCATTTAACGGATCATATAAAGACAATCCCATGCATTTCGACAACTTTAATCTCTCTTCTTTATCCGTATCGATCGATGGAGAAATAATTGATGGAAAACCGTTGGAAATGGACTTCAAAAATAAAAATTATGCTTTAGCTTACTTGAATACTTTTGTCGGCTTAGGCATGCTGTATCATAACAGTGGAAACACGATCAGTTATAAACGCTGGGGATTTACAGGCGATACTCTCTTCTGCTACGATTTAACACCAGATGGTTGCGGCGATGACGACTCCCACATATCGTTAATTAGACAAGGTGTCCTACGTATCGATATGCGCTTCGCTGAAAAGCTACCGCAGAACATCAACGTGATGATTTACAGCGAAATGGATTCCTTATTTCAAATCGATAAAGAACGAAATGTGATTTGCGAAAATTAAAAAAAAAAAAATGGATGCTCAACAAATTTATGCAATATTGAAACCGCGTTGCAAACGATTTGCAGGAGTGTATCCACTGAATCACGTACCTCGTGCTCCTCGACAAAAAGATGAGTTTTTGGTGGTTAATTTGGACGAGTGTCATCTCGAAGGCAGTCACTGGATTGTGCTTGGAAGTCGTGGAGAATATTTCGACAGCTACGGACTTATGCCGGACAAACTCTCTATTTTGAATTATTTATCGAACTGTAAGAGACGATTTTGGTATAATAACGTACGTTTGCAGAGTTACACGAGCATCGTATGTGGACATTATTGCGTTTATTACATATTAAAAAGATGTCAAGGATTGTCACCTAAACGTATTGTAAACGAGCTGAAATCGATCCCTAATCCAGATGCATATGTATATCTTTACGTGAATAAAATCATTAAGTAAAATATTTAAGAAAAAAAAAATGTGTGTTGATTATTATTTTATTTTTTTATTTCTTTTTTTTTTTTTTTGCACAAACAGGGGAGGGCAAAAATAGAATAAAATGAAAAATTATTAATAAATAAATGTCATTATAATACGTTATTTAATTAAAAAAAAATTAGATGATAATTTATTTGTATTATTTTTTTCTTTCACACAGAGATAAAAAAATGTTTAAATGCGACATATGCGGACGAGTGTATAGCTACAAAAGAAATTTAACGACTCATCGCAGTAAAAAACACGGTGTGCAAAATGGAATTTCGTTAAAATTCACTTGTTTAATTTGCATGCAATCTTTTCGTACCAAGAAGGAATTACAAGCGCACGCTGCAGCTGTTCATCAAAGTCCCTCATACTCAACTCTCCATGAGCCTTTGACATCATCCTCAGTATTACTGCAGGGCATTAACGAGCAACAGAATTCAAGCTCGACCTCGTTTCTTCCTTCTCATCCCCCTTCATCTTCATCCTCCTCAAAAGACATTATCCTTGACAATGTGCCGACGACCTCCGGACAAATTCTCCAAAGCTTATCATCAAGTGCACCCTCCTCTCCTCCCCCCACTGAAGGAACATCATCAATCAGATCAACAGATAATGATGCCCCTTCTTTCCAACAACATGTAACAGCACATAGGAATTTTTTTCACCGATATTCTTATACGTATAAGCACGATACGACTGATATTCACACGTATTTTAATGAAATAAGAAAAAGTTTAGAAAGCATTTTTGAAACTGTGATGGTGAATCTCAATCAAGTTAAGTTTTTGATTTGTTTGGCAGTTACATTAGAGAAAAAATCTGACGAAACGATTGAATCGTTGCCATTATACTTGTGTTCGGGAACAAGATTAGTTTTATTAAAAACAGAAATTTCATCGACTATCGATGATGTGATAAAAAATTTGGTAAACAAATTCGAAACTTTTCAAAAAAATGGGTCTGGATGGACTATCTCGTCCATTGATAAATGCGATGTGCATTTTGGAAAATATCGTCCGTTGTCTGGAGGGTGTAAATTTAAGCTCGATAAATTATTAAAAAATAAGAGAGCATTGCTCAATGTGGAAACTGACAACAATTCTTGTTTTATATTTTCTGTCTTGGCGGCATTGCATCCTGATGCTAAACGAAGTGATGATGAATATTACATGCAGTTTATGGGGGAACTCAATTTAAACGGAGTGACATTCCCAACTCCGATTACATACATTCCTAAATTTGAAAAACAAAACGATCTCTCTGTAAACGTGTATGGTTATGAAAAAAAAACAGTCTTTCCTTTATACATATCGAAAACGGCAAGGAAACGGGAAGTTAATTTATTGCTGCTTGAAAACCGACATTATTGTGCCATTCTGGATTTTCGACGATTAACCAGGATGGGTGACAAAAACCGTAATGTTTGCCGCTACTGTTTGTCAATGTTTCGCGGAAAAGCAAGGTTAGAAGAACATGAGAAAGACTGTCAATTGAATAAACCTCAACGTTTAGAGATGCCTAAAAATCCAAAAATGATGTTTAATCGATATGATTATCAATTGAAGGTACCATACATAGTATATGGTGATTTTGAATGTATTTTGCCAAAGGAACAAACATGTGTTCCTTCAAACAAATATAGTTTCTTACAACAAACTCAGCATCACATTCCTTGCGGTTACTGTTATATCATCTTGGATCACGAAGGGAACGTGTTCAAAAATAAGCTTTATAGGGGAGAAGACTGCATAGAGCATTTTTTTAAAAACATAGAAACTGATTACGATGAAATACAAACAAAATTAGCAACATCAGAGCCTATGAAACTAAACTTTCAAATTCATGATCATTTCAAATCTGCGACTCATTGTCACATATGTGAAAAGATCTTTCTACCCTCTGAAATAAAAGTACGTGATCACTGTCACATCACTGGAATCTATCGCGGAGCAGCACATCAGAAATGCAATTTGCTTTACAAACCTAAGAAGACGCTGCCTATTTTCTTTCATAATCTTAAATCATATGATTCACATTTCATCGTGCGCGCATTATCTTATTTCGGTGAAACGAATATTCAAGTTGTCCCGCAAAACACTGAACGATACATAGCAATACAAATTAAACATCTTCGTTTTTCAGACAGTTGTCAGTTTCTATCTGCTAGTTTAGACACATTAGTGCAATCCAATGAGAAATTTCCTTTGTTAGAAAGTTTGTTTCCTGAAAATCATGATATATTAAAGCGAAAAGGAATTTACCCTTATGAATATATGACAGATTTTCAAAAATTTACGGAAACTTCTTTACCATCAAAACACGAGTTTTACTCTTCCCTCAAAGAAGAAGACATAAGCGACGAAGAGTATGCATACGCGCAAGAAATATGGAAGAGAATGGGTTGTCAAAATTTGGGAGATTTTCACGATCTTTATCTCTTAACAGACGTAATACTTTTAGCCGACGTATTCCAGCAATTTCGCTCACTATGTGATGAATATTGCAAGCTTGACCCAGCTCATTTTCTGTCGCTCCCGGGTTTATCGTGGGAAGCAGCAATGAAAAAAACAGGTGAATCTTTAGAACTTTTGACAGACGTGGATCTTTACATGTTTTTTGAGAGAGCAGTCAGAGGTGGGATATCAATTATATCTCAACGCTATGCAAAGGCCAACAATTCACTTGTAGAGGGATATGACAAAGATGCACCCATCTCTTATTTATTCTATATAGATGCAAATAATCTTTACGGACATGCATTGTCTCAACCCCTTCCTTATTCCGATTTTCGTTGGTTGGATCAAAATGAAATCAACCATTTAGATGTACATAAATTAGATGAAAACGATGAAATCGGATTTTTCTTAGAGGTCGATCTTCTATACCCGGATGAATTGCACGATTCTCATTGCGATTATCCGCTAGCAGCTGAGAAACTCATCGTTACAAGCGAAATGCTGTCACCCTTCAACAAAGAATTACAAACAAAGTATAAGCTTCCTCATAAAACTGAAAAATTAATTCCTCACTTTCTTCCGCGCAGAAAATATATTTGTCATCATAAAAACTTAAAGTTTTATCTCGATCACGGGTTAGTTCTGGAGAAAATACATCGCGTTGTGAGGTTTCGTCAAAAAGCATGGTTGAAACCTTACATAGAATTCAATACGATGAAAAGACAAGCGTCTTCGAGTAGTTTTGAAAAGAATTTGTTCAAATTGATGAATAATGCGATCTTTGGAAAGAGTTTGCAAAACGTACGCAGGCAACAGGTTATTAAATTCAGCACGAGTGAAAATCGCTCGTTAAAACTCACATCAAAACCAACATTAGATTACTTTGAAGTTATCAAAGAGGACTTGATGCTCTTTAAAATGCATCGTCATCGTGTTGTGTTAAATCGTCCCGTGTATATCGGAACAGCAGTTTTAGATCTATCAAAGCACACGATGTATGAATTTCACTATGATCATTTTAAAAAGATTTATGGAGATAAATGTCAACTTCTATTCTCGGACACTGACAGTTTATTTTATCAAATTTTCACAA
Organism: Rhysida immarginata; assembly: GCA_023313115.1. Taxonomy (NCBI): domain Eukaryota; kingdom Metazoa; phylum Arthropoda; class Chilopoda; order Scolopendromorpha; family Scolopendridae; genus Rhysida; species Rhysida immarginata. The sequence continues at coordinate 12,679 of JAHWFO010049037.1, forward strand.
AAGATCTTTATGATGAATTAAAAAATCATCTAAGCTATTTCGACACCAGCAATTATCCCGTTGATCACAAGTTATATTCGACTGAAAACAAGCAAGTGCCTGGAAAATTTAAAGACGAAACAGCAGGGAACGCGATCACGGAATTCATCGGATTAAAGGCGAAAATGTATTGCTTTCGTTACGGAAATACAATTAAAAAAATGGGTAAAGGTGTCAAAAGAAACACGCTTAAGAAAGACGTACATTACAACCATTATTTGCGCTGTTTAAAAGATAAAGCATCTTTTCATTTTTCTTCAACAGTTATTCGAAGTTTTAAGCACTTGCTTTACACATGTAAACAAAATAAGCTTTGCTTGTCGGCATACGACGATAAAAGATACATTTTAAATGACGCAATTCATTCTCTTCCATATGGTCATTATTTGATAAGAAACCAACAATTACATATGTCCTAATTGATCATTAACTTGTAAGAATTAATTTTTGTAATTAAATGATTTTATTTATTTATTTATTTATTTATTTATTTATTTATTTTATTTATTTCTTAAAATATTTTGAAATTTAAAAAATGGAACTTGTATAAAATTTTAAAAAATTAATGCTTAATGAATTAATTGTAAGAAATTTTGAATTGTAAAATAAACAGATGAATTTAAAAAACCATCCATGACTAATTATTGTGTTTTAATTAGTCGGAGCGCCATCTAGTATCAAAATATGAAACAAAAACGTGATTTTACAAAAATGAAACTGAAAACGACAACAAAAAAGGGAGTGCCATCTAGTAGCGGGTAATGCATCTGAAAACATCAAAAAAAGGTTGGAGTGCTATCTAGTGTCCGAAAATTTAACTAAAATGTCAACTAATATTATTATGATAAAAAAAAAAAAAAAAAAAGTTGCAAATTAACAATTCAAGCAAAATTGCATGTAATTAAAAGGATCATCATTAATACTCGTCATTAAATAAAAACAACTGATTATATCGATTTTGAAGATGTTGGATATAATTGAGTACGAAACTAAATACAACTAATCATATCGATTTTGATGATTACTGGATACGAAACTTATTAAACTTATTTTTCATAAATATTTATCAATGGGAAAAATAAATCTGGTGGCAAAAAATGAAACTACAAAACAGAGATACGAAACTACAAACATCTAATCGTTATCGATTTTGAATATAAAGGGTTGGATGATTATAATCATCGATAA
>JAHWFO010049041.1:157-10284 GCA_023313115.1 Rhysida immarginata
GTTATTCTGCTTTGTCAACTTAAAATTTACACCCTGTATAATCGAAAAAGAATATTATGTTTGGTTTCTTCAATTCTAATCACCTGCCCTACATTGCCATTTAAACAATTTTTAATAATCATAAGACCATTGGATTGAATTCAAAGATGTTCACATTGGATTAAATTCAGGTTCTCTGTGAATTCCAAAAACAAAATTTGAGAAAATTACAACTTTAAACTGTTTTCAAGATGCTATACACCACGGTGTTCTACACAGAAATGTTTTGCAGCCAGGTGGTGTGTGAGTTGGGGTGCAGAATCTGTGAGTGTGTACGAAAAAATTTTGCATTTTTGAAATTCTGACTTCAGATTCTTAAAGACCGTCAAAGATAGAGTAGGAATGTCTCTTAAGACCCCTGCCCTCTATATCATTGTCTTCATCTTTAAAAGTGGGTTCAAAACTTAAAAGTTCCACATTTTCAGTGCCTTTATATCCTAAGTGGTTGGATTAATTTAAAAATCACCAAGAATAAAACATTTCTCAAACGTTGTGTACAATCTGAAAATACCAGTGAAAATAAGGGTTGGTTTCAGCAGATGAACTCCTTTAGATCCCGAACAGGTGGTAGCCACTGGACGCGAGGTCTAGACTGTAAGGCGGGCGGCCAAGTTGTTCCCAAACAAATAATCTGATTCGTTGGGAAAAACTTGACACTTGCCTTACAGTCCTGACCTTGCATCTAGTAGCTACCACCTGTTCCTGGATCTAAAGGAGGTCATCGGCAGCCTGCGTTTCAGCGATGATGAACAAGTGAAAACTGCGTGACTTTGTTTATCGGCGGTGGCTTTTATGAAGTGATCATGCGGAAGTACATTGAGCGCTATGACAAGTGCTTAAATAAACTTGGAAAATTATGTGGAAAAATAGTTTAAGGTACATAGAATCTGGTAAAAAAAAAATTTATATAGTAGTTTTGTTTTCATTACACAACGGTTCTTACTTTAAAAATGGCCCTCATATTTTAGAAATTAGCTATTGGTTCATTTTAGGTGAGCCACCCTGTATATTATTTAAGCCCTGTGTTTCCACAAATTAGCAATTTTATTATATTGAATTTTAAGAGTTAAAAAAATTGCTAAGTTTAATTTTTGCTCGTCGAGATATTTTTCTTGCTTAGGAGCTTCATAGTCTTGAGATTTTTTTTATTACCCACTGCAAAGAAAATCAAAGAAAGTGGTCATGTTATGTATTGGTACGGCTATGGTGGCTTTTGATTCGGATAGCATAGTTCTACGTTAAAATTGTTTTCACAGGTTAGTCGTCGATGAATGGAATCTGAAGTGATCTGATATAGTGAACTTTGGGAGAAAAAAACCAAAAAAAAAAACCAATGGTTTAATGCAAAATGTGTATCCAGGAGGAGAAGTTCTCATGATGCATTGCCTCTATCATTGCACCAACAAAGCACAGTTGCAAGAGCTGGCAAATAAAGAGCATAAGGTAGCATAGTGTTGTGACGAAATGAGTGTCACTCTTGTCAAAGAGAGGGTTCAATGCTTCATATGGATGGAACAAGGTTTTTTTATTCAAAGACAAGAAAACAAGAACACAAGTATAAAAGTAGTGTAAAAACAAGTTATGATAAATATACAGTGCTCCCTCTATATAACGGGGCTCTACATAACGTCAAATTTATAATGGCAAGTCCATATAATGAAATTTTTATTTTCTGGAAAAACTCTCCACTTGAAAATAAACAAATAATACTTAAATAAATCTAGTGCGATAACTCATTAACTGAATACAAAAATTACTAGTCCTCCCATTAAGTACAACAATAATATTCAATTTTCCAGATTACACAACAAAAGCAATTAACTATGAACATCAAAAACTCTGATAAACTTATCTCCACTTACAACTCCCAAGTTAAAACATTTAATCTCAATACAGTAAACTCTCATTACAACGAACCTCATAATAACGAACTTTTCAAATTAACGAATTTATTATGAATATTTTGCAAACATTCCTTTGTTTACAGTGTTAATTATTTTCAGTTTAACGATTACAAAGTAGCGAACAGTTCAAAATAACGAACTATTTAATGATGCTCTTCATCATTAATTTACCGATTTAACGAATATTTTTAAATTTTAAGTTATAAGGGTCGTACAAATGAAAAGGAAAATTTGTGTCGGGGGGGGGGGGGAGACGACGACATAGGATCGTAAGTTTCTGTTTTCAACAATTGCGAAACCCCACGTGCAAATTGAACAACAGGTTGCAAGTGTTGCATCACATGAGAAAGAACAATAGCTTTGCGCTTCGAAGCTCTGCGAGTGATCACTTCGTCCAAACAACAAAATGGAGTCAACGAAACACGAACAGAGAGCAGTAATTCGTTTTTGACTGCAAACAGCATGGGGAAGGTGATGTTGACCGTGTTTTTTGATTGCAAAGGCCCGATTTTATTGGACTTTCTTGAAAAAGGCACCACCGTTAACGCAGCATGACCTGGGGAAGCATTGAAGGCCTTCGCGCGGCCATCAAATGCAAGCATCCTGGACTTCTTACAGAAAAAGTGCTTCTTCTTCACGACAACGTGCGTCCTCACACCTCGAAAGTAACGGTAGACTTTCAACTGGGAAGCAATGCAGCATCCACCTTACAGCCCTGACTTATCCCCATGTGACTTTCACGTGTTTGGGGATCTCAAGAAACATCTGAAAGGCCGCAGGTTTCAGTCGGACGATGAAGTGAAGGAAGAGGTTTTGAAATGGTTCCACACGCAAGCGAAAGACTTCTCTCTTAAAGGAATTACACGCCTTGTTACACAGTGGGATAAATGCTTGAACGCATTTGGAGGGTATTTTTAAATTCCTTGTATACAGTTTGGATAAAATAAATAATTTTAGTTTTCATTTGTACGACCCTTATACTTTTTGGAAGTCACTTTCAATGAAATCAGTTTTGAACAAAAAGGTTCAAACTACTTGTCAAGTACAGGAAAAGAGCACTTTTGTGTGGCTTTTGTGTGGAAAAACCACCAAGAACTTGATTTTGAATAGAAATCTCTTCAGTTTCGATTTTCAGCAGCTGTCATTTTGAAATAGCAGCAATGCGCCAGTCGTGTTCCTGTCCTGTTTGCTGTTCTAATTATTATCTAGGCTGTAAAATTAATTCTAATTAATTTTATTAATAAAAGTTCATTCTGATCGCGAGCGAGTGCTACATCTAAAAACTCCCCGACCTCACCGTCGTTAGTGAACACTCATGATTGTTCACTTTCGCTTAGCGAAATTTCTGCTTAAAAAAAAAAAAATTAGAATCTAGTGCATTCTTAGTTTGGTTTTAGCAAGAAATATTTTTTTGAGTTGGAAACGCTGAAAGCAAAGACGATAAGAAAATATATCGTCTATTTTGAAAGTATATCGCATCTAGTGATTCGTTCCCAATGCGATTTATGTTTTTGAAATGAATATGAAGGATACATAACGTGATTTCTTTTCTTTTTTCTATAACTTCATTTGTAAAATAAATAATTGAAATGCACACGGATTTGCCTTGAAAGTGAGCACTGGAGAAATAAAAACGAAATTAAAATGAACGTTTTAAAAGAAATAGGTAGTGGAAAAAAGGCAAATAGCAGTTGCAGTTTTTCCAGAAGAATTTGTGTGCTTAAATAAACTTCGATGAGCCCCAAGAACGTTTATTTCAAAACATGAGCCCCAGAAAAGTTTCATCATAATTTAAATGAAATAGGCAACTTCATTGCTTCAGAAACGTTAAGAGCAACGAAGCAGACGAAAATCCATGACTATTTCAAAAAATAATTGATTTTCATAATAATAAAATTTTAGAGTAACAAACCAATTTCCTTGGTCCCCTGAAATTCGTTGTAACGAGATTTTAACTCAATAAGCACAATGCACAAGGTCGAGTTCCCATCCCTTCTTTAGCATCACTGATAAATCCCAATAATTCTAAATACTGTATATATAAATTATTCCAAACTATACACCCAGTTCAATTCAATTCAAAACAACAATATAAATAACAGTTTACAATCTGCAATACTGTGGAGTTCCAAATACAAGCAATTTATTAAGGCAACACATACAACAATCACAGAGATAGTATACAATATGCTTAAACAAAAGGATTCTTTCCCCTAAAAGAACAACAGGAATCTGGTGAGATATCGCTCCACCAACCAATAATGTTCTCATTACAAAACAGTTACCAAATATAGCTAAGTGGAATTGATTTGGATGCTAATAATCTCCATTCCAAGTAAGCCCCATCGACCTGATCTTTACAACCGGGGACCAACAGATTTCAAATGTAAAAGTATACCTGTCAAATATGTACAGGCCTCAAATAATTCCTCTCCAGTTCAGTCTACACTAAAACAATCGCTTACTTCTACAACTAAGTAACGATAAACTAAATAACAAAGGTTAATCCCAATACTCAATAGCCACATGTGACATAAATCACTTAAGCCTTCTCACAACTAAAGTTCACTAAATTAACATAAAACCATCCCACTAAAAACTGTGTGCCTCCCATCAAAGAATCACCATAGTGTGCCAAAAATAAAGTAATTAAAACAATGTTAACTAACAAATTATACGATCTAAGTTCCAAGAATAAAATCAATAATAAACGATAAATAAATAATAAACAAGAATAAATACATTGTAGTTCAATTAAATAAAATAGTGATTGTTCAAGAGTTCAACAACCTGACTGCCAAGAGTTCAGTCGACGAGCACATCTCCGAAAAAAGGGCTGAGACACTGCAGATCAACAACAGCATCAAAGTGAAGTCCTTAGGCTAGCCCCGTTCATGCTAGGCCTAAACTATCTCGGTTCTGATGATTCGAAGAACTGACGGCAAGGAACGAGGGACACATGGGGACACTGTAGATCAATTCCGCAGCTGCTGCAACATGCATCCAAGGCACAGAAACCATGGGCCTAAGTCCGAGAAATCTGCCAGTAATTCCGTAGTGGCTGCGTCGATCCATGCTGAATTAGCTGGTTCCATGCATAATCTCTTTTTGACTAAGTGTCTCATCAGCAAATCAGGTCTCATCTCCTCAGCTAGTTGTCGGTTGCTGGTTGTTTGTTGCCCATAATTACATTTGGACTGCCCATATCGAAAATGCAAATTTCGGCCCATAGATTCAAAATTTTAAGTTCCACATGAATCTTGGGAGGATTCTGGTACCGTTTAAAACTCGTGCAAAATGCCAAGATTGCTTCCAATTGGCTAATAGGACAAGATATTCTATAGTAGGTTCAGGCTCTCAAGCTCCATCTGTTGAGGAAAACTGGCAACAGTTATTGATTTCTCAGCAAACTATGAGCACTAAACACACACGATGCTCTGCAACAATGTAAAACAATGCAGTGTTTGAAATGAAGGAAGTCACCAGTCAGTCAGGCACAAAACAAGTATGGTAAAGTTGTTTGTTTCTGAGTTAAGCATTCAAAATCGTAACAGGGCTCACATGCGAGTACTAAATCAGCACGTGTTAAGATTGACTGCGTAACTCGGAAACTTGTTGGAATTTGATCAAATTTTAACGGTACAGTTTTATGTACTTTATTATTCTTGCAAAATTCATTATCCTAAGCGTTGCAGAACCTGAGTTATTAACATGTTGATCTTGGTGGTGGCATTTTTATTTCTGTTCATATGTCAGTTAGCGATCAAATTCGGACCCATGTTCATATGAGGTTTTTTGCTTAGAATCACCCATACTACCACCCCTCCAAAGCTGGTCATCAAATTATACAACACCCTGTATTTTCTTACTTTGTTCATAAACATACCTGCAAAACTCCACGCATGACATAATTGCCGCCCCCCCCCCCGAAAAAAAATTCTGGGTACGGCCCTGGTTTAATAAAAATGTGGCCACTTGCAAATATAGCAATGAAAATGTGAACTGTATCATGCTCATTCTACAAAGACAAGAGCAGTCCAAAAGCTCATGCTGTTGCTAGAGTGACATGCTAAACATATGGTTATGGTGCCAATACATATACAAAAGTCAGACACCATAAAATTTACATTAACATTATAAAATTTTACAAAAGCAAATTTTATTATTACAGTTAGAGTGTGTGGGAAATAGAATGAGGTAAAAGAAGGGAAATGCAGTATGTCCCAAAAGTTTAGGTAAACATGAAAAAAGCAAATTTTTTCATAATAGATCAAAGCAAGTACACAATCTATTCCATTGATAAGATTTCTATTTATACCATAATAAACATATTCCAAAGCTAACAACTTGCTACCAACTAAATTATTTTTTGAATAAATATAAATGGATTGTCTCAAAAGTATAGGCAATATGTGAAAAAAAAAAATCATTTTCACATCTTATTTTTATAAAAGAATTGTTTAATATTTTGACTGAAATATTTACAGACCACTCTCATTTGAATAGCCAATTGCTGTTTTGTAGATGCCCAAGCAAAGACAACTTTCTGTTCAGAAATTGCTGTTGCATTGAAATTAAAAGCAGAAGGTCAATCATTGTAAAATCGCAAAAAAATTAAAATGAATTGCATCTGGAATTTATAAATTCTTTCTCAAAGATCCATCATTCATGCCAAAACAAAGATCAGGCCATTCAAGATCACTTATTGTAAAGATGATTGCGGACTTGCTAACCAACAGAACGATCTGTTTGAGTAAAACAATGTGAATCAGATGTAAATGTCTCAAAGAATACTATTCACAGGCAGCTAGCAAGTAATCCAAATATTTCTGACACAACAAGATGAAGGAAAAAATTCTCTAACGGATAAACATAACAAAATTGGTAGTGACATTACAGTATAACAGAGAGACAACAGAGTTTCCAACTAGTTTTGCCATTTATTCCCAGCTTTATCAAGGATAACACAACAAGAGGCTTGCAGGCCTTTATATACAGAATCATGGTACAGAGTAAGCAAAGAGATTGGAAAATGAAAATACAGAAGTGTAAACCAATAACAGAAAATACAAGAGGGACATCCAATGAATAAAATGGAAAAAGAGAAAGGCAAACAAAACGCGGACCGAAAAGAAAGCATATCTGGTTGTCACAAGACAAGAGGATTTACAAAAGAGAATGAGAGTAAAATTATAAACCATATCTGAAAAACCAAGAAATAAAATAAAAATAAAAACATTATACAAGGTCGGAAACCATTTAATATAGCATACACATCAAAAACCATTTGGCAATTGAGGAGAAGGCCAGGGGTAGACTTCTTGGCTTTAAATATCTCGATTGACTCGAGGGTCGCAATCTTGAATGGGTCGTTGCATTGGTGTAAGATGGACATCACCTCGTCTTGAGTTTTCAAAGCATGTCCGGAAATGGTAAGATGGTTGGCATAGTGGGAATTACTGTCCTGTTTCTCGTAGGAGTCGACGTGCTCCTTGAAATGTACGTTGAAGTTACGGGTCGATAAGCCTATGTAAAACTTATCGCAGAAGGCACAGTTTAGGCGATATACACCAGATCGGGAGAAATCGTCAGACGCGGTTAAGGTAGACAGGCGTAAGGTACGCAGAAAAGGGGTAGGGGAACGGAAAGAAACTTGGAGGCCAAGGGAAGAGAGGAAATTAGAGAGGCGGGAGAATTGGGGGCCAATGTATAATAGAGAAACCCACTTATGTCAGGTTATTTCTGGGGGTGGGGGACTCGGGCTGAGGAAAGCACGTCTGCGGCGTTGAAGGGTACGGGAGAAGGGTCCTTGGTCACAAATACTACTTTTCATCTGTGAAAGAGTTGGAAAAATCGTTATTGATTGTTGGCTAGAAATTTCACCAGAAATATTTCCAAATCTTATATAAACTCACTGCTAAATCATATATTTAAATACTCAATCAAGTGGAAAAGCAATAAGTTATAGAAAGGTATTAAACGTGATAAAATACAGGGTGTCCATATAAAAGGTCTGACACATTTTATCTGTGTATTACCAAAAAATTAATAAAGATAAACAAAAATGGATTTCAATATATGAAATGTAACTGAAAAAGTTTTATTAAACCAAGCTCGAAGACCCCAATGTGTGCTCTATGGGTCACATGAAGGATATCCAGCCGATAATCAATTTATTGCCATGTTCTTTTGAGCATATCGACATCCACCTTGTTAATAGCAACCGTGATTCGGCGTTTCAAATCTATAATGTCCTTAACTTTTGTTTTGAACACCTGGTCCTTTGCGAACCTCAGCAAGAAAAAGTCCAGTGGCATAATGTCGGGTGATCGAGGGGGTCAAGAGAAAGGTCCTAGCCAACGACATGGAAATTTCTCGTCCAAAGCGGCACAAACAATTGTCCCCCCGTGTGGCGGTGCTCCATCCTGTTGAAGAGAATATTGGGCCATAGTTCATCTAATTGCGGGAATACAAAATTCTGCAACATGTCCAGATACTTAATGGAAGTAACTGTTTGTTCCGCAAAGAAGAAGGGTCCTAGTACGCGATCGTGCATAAGCCCATACCAGACATTGACTTTTGGGCTGTCTCTTTCTATTTCACGGACACAGTGTGGGTTTTCAGATCTCCAAATGCGAACATTGTGGCGGATAACATTTCCGGAAATGTGGATTGTCGCCTCGTCGGAAAACATAACACGTTGAAGAAAATCTCCATCATCTTCAATCCTGTTTAACATGTAAACAGTAAACTTCGTACGTTTCGGTTTGTCATCTGGTTGGAGAGCTTGTACAAGCTGAATCTTGTATGGGTACAATTGTAACATCTTAGGTACGATTTTCTGTACCATGGATTTAGGCAACCCTAATTCTCTGAGCTGTCCTCATCAATTTTCTAGGGCTCCAGTCAAACGCCTCTCTAACCGCGTGTTGTTAAAATCATCGCTTTCGTTGACTGACACAACGAGTATTGTAGTCAACGGTAGTTCTATTTAGCAACACGACTGATGCCTAAACAGTCATTAGAAAAACAAATATGGCTGACATTGCAGTTGGATTATATCAATTCATCGACTAAGTTCAGTGCCATAGCTTAATAAATTGGGCCCTGGGCAAATTGTACTCCCTAATTGTATTTTGTGCCCCCTTAATGTATTCTGTACAGCTCTGGTGCCTCACCTTATGCAAGAGCCCTGAGAGGGCTAAGGCCCGGGTAGGCCCCTCTCCTCGCTACGGGTTTGAATTTTTACGAGAAGAATTTTAATCGGTAAAAGAAGTAATAACGAAGATAGCTGAGCAGTGGTCTATTATTTAGATTTATTACCTAAAAAGTGGGCAAAAGTAATTTATTATATAGAGTGGTTCTATATCTCCACCGTGGGTTCTTCGCATCATATGTCGCCATCATTTTTTGTTCGCAAATGGATCACGTGATTTGATTCAGTGACGAAAACATCGCTTCGGGTTGTTGCAAATCATACCTTCCAACCCAGATTTCCGATGAGACTCAACATCAGAGAATTTAACAACAGTTTCGATGCAATCTGATGTCTCCGATTTAATCACTGTTGATTTTAACAACACGCTGTAACTCTTTCCACATCCTCATCTGCTATGCTTGGGCGGCCTGAACTTTCTTTTGCATAGCACGCTGCCTGTTTCCAAAAACCTCTTCTCCCAATCCAAAATGCTGTTTCGACATGGTGGATCCTTATTAAATTGTCTTCGAAAATTTCTGTGTGTCTGAGCAAGGCCTTCGAGATTAACAAGGACTGAGCATGCTGCTCCGTTTCAATGCTAAAATGCGTGCAAGAGCGATTTTCCCTAATCTGCCACCAGATGTCTTTTTTTCTCTATAAATTCTCATATGTAAAACCATGTTGATCAACGAAAAAACATCGATGTTTGCAAGGCTTTTTCAAATTCAGTGAGGCCCCAAATAAAACATAGGTTTCACATATTGCTTCCATTGAACACAGAGCTAACTAACGTAACTTGTTCATTTTGATAGTTTCAAAACTTTTCGAGAAATAGGCGGTGTTTTCCGTGTTAATGTCGCCCATGTTAAAACGGTCAGGGCTAGTCAGTCAGCTGTTATCAATAATATAGATGTCTCTCATAAAAACTAGCATAATGTCTCAATTATATAATAGAGATTTTATCATAATGAATTTACTTGATTTTG
>JAHWFO010049044.1:20307-43719 GCA_023313115.1 Rhysida immarginata
CCTATTACCTATAAACCACACTCATCAGATCTTGCCTACCTGGCAGCTTTGAGATATCTGCCATGTTACCAGACCTTTTGGACACCCTGTATATCCTTATCCGTATCAAGGTCTTACACATTGGCAGAAAAATTTTGCGAGGTGGAAATTGGTCGCTGAATACGATATTTCTTTAGTTTGGAGATTTTCGAGCTACGAAGTTACGGTTTATTTACCTGAAGGATTGGCAGCTTTTATTAACAGGAACAAAAGACGACTTACAATATATTGAAACAAAATTCTTTTAAGGAGTCAAATTTTCATTAGTTAAACGTGTAGCTTATGCTTTATATTCCTAGTTAATTGCGCATTGAGAACTAGGTTTTATTTCTCATCTAAACTTTAATTATTGTGTCTCAAGAAATTATACCTGCATAACAAGGCTTTATTATTAGTTTTACTGAAATCTATTTACAAGGAAGTTTCCAATTGGAATACTGATATTTAACTTTGGAGCTTTATTATAGAGTGTCATAGGAGTATTTATCTAGAAATGTGTTAAGCAAATATCATGCATTGGGACACTAAACTAAATATTAGTAATATGTTATTTGATTATCTAGTTCGTGGAGGAAGTAGCCTTGTTTTCGATAGACACCCTTTTGATGGTCGAAACCAGTGGTCCTCCCTATCAAGAAAAGAATTCAACCAATTATTCTAAAGTATAACAAAACCTTAGTGAAGAATGCTTACCTTTAAAATATTAATCAGGAAGATTAATAGTTATTGTAATGTTAACTAGTGAGACTTACCTTATGGGGAATTAGTTTCGTTTTGTGAAACTATGCTTAACGTAAACGACATATGGCATGGCTTATGTTAATTATAAGTAAATAAGAAATAAAAAACAATAACTTTCTTGTTTAATTTTTCCCCCTAGATAAATGACACTGCGTACTTTGTTTTTCCTTTCAACTATAATTTTTATTACTTATAAGTATTTGCCATTAATATATTATACATATATTATTAAAATTTATTATATCAAAAGCCAGTCTTTTTATTATCTATTTCCTCCCTTCAGTACACTGTTTTTACATTACCACTCCTTTACAATTGTACGGGAGGGCAGAATAGCTTTGGTAGCAGAGACCATATGACATTAAGGCCTCATATTGTCATTGTCTTTCTCTGTATGCTATACATTTTTTGGTGTATCGTTGAGAAGTGTACCAGAAGTTTCATCTTTCAGTGTTCTCATTATATGAATTTAGTAACTAATAACAATATCCTTCTCTGTTTTATGAATTATTGTGGCCAAAACTCGATTCCAAATGGTGAAGTTTCATCGGAGCGGTGAAGCGTTGTACTGGAGGGCAGAATAGTTTCAATACAGTCTTCATACTTCAAGCATCAGAGTGGAAATCAGCGTTTGGATTAGCATAGCTAAAGTAAAAAGAAAACACTATTTAGTAAGTGACACATTTAATAATTTATTGCCTTGAAGCGAAAATATGGCTACAATTAACAATTTGGCTGCTATGGTGCAGCAGCTGCACATAACATCCACTCAAAATGTGATCGAGACAGTCAAGTTCCCATATTTCCCAGGAAATCATAAAGAAGATCCAGAAGCTTTTATAAAGCAATTTCAACTGATCGCCTCACGCCCAGTGTATTCAATTTGTTCCAGCATTCCTTAGAGGAGCAGCAGCAGAATGGATTACATCAGTAATAACTGTATTGCCATTAATGACGTGGGAAGAATTTTCTCAAAAACTTATCGTAGCATTTTCGGGGGGGACAAGCTCAAATGTCTCGACATTCCGAACTGCACAAGCTTAGACTTAGAGGAAGTAACATTACCAAGTTCTTAGTAAAATATCGTCACCTGACTAGTGCCCTAACAGATTCTACAGAATCGGAAAAATTGCACTTCTTGATACAGGCCTTACCTACCAAAATAGTTACGCAATCGCGTATGAAGGACAAAATCACAGTTGAAGAGGCCATAGGTTTCGTGGAGAGGTGGTTTCGTACGAGTACAAGTTGACGCCATTAAAGTACAGAGACAAACTAAAACAAATCAATATAAAGAGAAAAATACAATCCGTTGTTACAATTGTAATCAACTCGGGCATATGGCTCGACTGTGTCACCAAAAAAGCAAAAATAAAAAAGAAAAATCACGTTGTTTAAGCTTTATACTTGAGACATCTCGAAAAAGTTATTGTTGTTGCTATGGAAATCAAAGGAAAAAAATATAAAGCTCTTATAGATGCTGGCACTTTAGAAAACTATTTAATCGAAGACATAGCACACCAATTAAATCATAAATTATTGAATTAGGAGAAAGGTCTAAAACGGCAACTTTTGCTGACAGTAGTTCCACATCTATCTATTACATAATGCTTAAAAGTGGGGCCTATGAAGTCAAAGTAAATTTCAATGTAGTGCAGTTGCAAAATTATGACCTAATAAAGGGAGTTCAATGGACTCATCAAAACTAATTATTTTTTTATTGGAATAAAAGATGTGCCGTAAACAAACAAGGAAAGTGTATATGGCTCCCACAATGGAACAGCTATAACCAAGTATGGCTAATAGTAGCTAATGAACTATGTCATATCCTTATTGAACAACCGCAGGTACCAGTCTTTGCTATACGTGCTAGTAACCTTAAGGAAAAGATAATACCTCAACATGTTGTTCACCCTTCATTGTAGAAAATCACCAAAAAATTCCAAGATGTCTTCAGAGAAGAACTACCCTCAGGATTACCATCGAAACATAATACCCAACATGAAATCGAGTTGGAACAAACCATGACGCCCTTCAATGCCCCACTCTAACCATTGTCCCTTTTGGAACAGGCAGAACTGAAACAGAACCTAAGTGAGTTATTAGAAAAAAAAAACTAATTGTTCCATCCCCGTCATCCTTTGCTTCTCCTGTCTTATTTGTTGTTAAGAAAGATGAGGGGCTAAGGACGTGCGTCGACTACAGGAAACTTAATAAAATGACCAAAGATATTTGTTACACAATCCCTCGAACTGATTCGCTATCTGACCATCTAAAAGGAGCTAAATATTTCGCCAAATAAGATGTATTATAGGCATATCATCAAATACGTATGGAACCAGCTCAAACCAGGTTCACGGCATTTTAAACTCCCCAGGGATTGTTATGGTAAGACAATACTCAGTCATTGTTATTATTATACTCAGTCATTGTTGGGAATTAAATAAAAAAAAAAGAAAAATATTTCTTGTTGATTTTTTATATGCAGATGAACAGTATATTGTTGCAGAATATAAGTTTTGGAAACCCTTGATGCTCCACTTTCATTTCTTTACCCTTCAACTTATACGGTTGACACACGTCATGTGGCAGGTGGATTTCTAGTATACTAATAAAATTACTTTTATTTTTTTATTTAAATAATTAAAATTTAAATTTAAACAACCCGCGGGTTGTCCCCCAACAGGCCAGAACCCAAAACGGCGTTTCTATAATAAAGCACAAACACAAACATCCATGCCCCAAACGGGATTCGAACCCGCGATTTGCTGGTTGCGAGAGCGATAAGATCTGCGCCCCAACGCTCTCGGTCAACAAGCCGGCAAAAACAAACATAAAATAAAACAATTAGCAAAAATTAACATTGAAACTCAAAAAATAAAACAATGTAACCGGAAAAACATTTGAAGGGTTAGGTGCAATAAAGGTTTAACCACCGAGAAAGAAAGCCTCTGCAAAGTATTGCATTTCATAGCGGAGGCGTTCTCTCTCAGTGGTTACAAATAAAGACCTATCCCACAGGAAGAAGTTTTTGAGAAAAATGATGTTATCTTCCTTAAAAATCTGTTAATCTGTATGGTTGATGTTTTGCTTTACTGTAATTATAGTTTACTTGTGCAATTGTTACTAAAACATATTGTAAATGGATTTCACAAGAAGTAATTATTACATTTATTAACAATTTCTTCCTCTGGGTTAGATCCTTATTGCCTCGAACCCTTCATTTGTGTTGTAAGAAATTTAAAAATCAATTGTAACGAATACCGAAGATGTTCGAAAGAACGAAAATTGGCTATATTCTACATGAATATAACTTGTATTGTAAAATGGACATTGTTGAATAATTAATACTAGTTGTTAACTGCGGCTTCGCCCGCCTGCGCCATCTCTTGAGGGGAATTACAAAGCAAAAGCAGATAATTTTAAATGAAAACCCCAGAAAGTGGGGAAGGGGGGGGGGTTGTAGGGGGCTGATTTTTGGCGATAGAGCAGGTCCTTTATTGATAAGACTGCCCTGAAAATTTCAAGTCACTAGCTCAAACCGTCTAGGAGGAGTTAGAATTACCGATAAATAAATAAATACACGCAAGAGTTTTAGTATATAAAATGTTTGTTGAAAAAAAATAAGGTTGAAATTTATATTCAAAATAACCCTATTCTAGATAGGACTGTGAAAAATTAACAAATCTTACAGAAAACTTCCTTGTATATCAGAAAATAACTTCTTAACGTAAATTTTTATATTTATGTTTATTATAGTTTAAATTTATTTATTTATTTATTTTAATAGTTTTTACTTTTACACTCTGGATGTAAGAGACATGTTCTCTGTTCCCGATGCGGCTCCTATAACCGGACTCTACTGAAATTTTCTCCTTTCTTTCTTATTTTGTTTCAGTTTATTCCCCTCCCCCTATTGATAAGGTATCTCATCTTATTTTATTGGCCCATTGTTTTAACTACACTGAAGAGCCAAAACATTATGACCATCACCATAATTAATGAAGGTGAATGAACTCGTCTGGATCACGTGAAGGGCACGTAATTAAGTAGGAATGGTATTTAAATGCTGGTAAGGAATCAGTCTTGACTTTAATTTTGCAAGTGATGGGCAAGGCTGCTGATCTAAGCGAATTTGATAGAGGACAGATTGTAATGGCCCGATGACTCGGAACAAGTATCTCCAAAACTGCACGACTGGTAGGTTATTCACGATCTGCCGTTGTTAGTATTTATGCAAAGTGGATAAATGACGGTGAAACCAGTAGTAGACACCAAGGTGTTGGACACCACGCGTCATCAAAGAAAAAGGACGTCGGAGACTGTCCCGCTTGGTAAAGCAAGATCGGCACCAGACAGTGACTCAGCTGATAGACCAATACAATGCAGGTCCAAGTGCATGTGTTTCGGGACACATAGTTCAGCGGACACTGTGGATATGGGCCTGCGCAGAAGACGTCCCAATCGTGTGCCTCTGTTGACCAAGCGTCATTCAACTGCGCCTACAGTGGGCCCGTGAACATCGTTACTGGACCATGCATAAGTGGAAGAAAGTTGCCAGGTCGGATGAATCACGGTTTCTTTTTCATCACGTCGATGTTTCGTGTCAGGGTACGCCGACTTCCAGGCGAGCAGTTGCTCCCTCCTTGTGGTGGTGACGGTATTCATGGGCGGCTCTGAGACCCGTAGTTGTGGTAGAACGGGCCATGAAAGCTGCGGACTATCAGAACATCATCGCTGACGAGTTGCACCCTTATATGGCGTTTGTCTTCGCAACTGGAAATAGAATCTTCCAGCAGGACAACGTCCCATGTCACAAGGCTCGAATTGTGTTGGAGTGGTTCGAGGAGCATAAGTATAAATTCCTATTAAGGTCCTGGCCACCTAAATCGCCGGATCTTAATCCGATAGAGCACATTTGGGATGTCATGGAGCGGCAGCTCAGAGCTCAAACATCATCATGTCGGAATATCTCGATTTTGCGTGACCGCTGCTTAGACATTTGGTACAACCTGTCTTCAGTCATCTACCAAGAACTTGTGGCATCCATGCCAAGGCGAGTTGCAGCTGTTTTGCAGGCCAAACGTGGCGCAACGAATTGTTGAGTAGGTGGTCATAATGTTTTGGCTCTTCTGTGTATGTCCATAAGTCGTCAATTTCCCTTCCGCTTGTCTCTCACTGCTGAAGAGGGTTTCCGAAATACCTATCCGTTATTTCGATTCTCCTTGTGGATTAAAGGTTCCCCCCCTTTATGGTAGAAAAAATATAGCTTCTTTTTCATGATTCTTCCCGGTTACTCTTTATTAATCAATGTGTTTATTTTCAGATAAAAGAATGGGTCTGTTTATTATTTCCATCATTATTTTCCTGAGTGGTCATTGCTATGGCGAGCTTTCCTGCGAAGAAAAAGATGAGTTACTGAATAAGGCCATCGCCAAGACATATGCAGAATATAAGAAACAATTCTATGAAATCGCTTTAGATTTATACAATTACGATTTCTCAGATGATCAACTAAATGAACGAGAAAACTGCTTGCACTTGTCCTTGAGTCAATATCCAGAACTATTAGTAGACATGTATGGCAAACCGGAAGCTGCAGTAACAAACAAGATGACTTTTACCGAAAAGGTAAACAAAATTTATCTTTTAACAATAAAAACCATTAATAAGTCAATAAGTTACAAATGAATATAGAAATGAAACAAATAAGAGTACTGACTTGAAAACTACTGTTAATTCTGCACATAATCTCCCTATTTTGTGAGTCACTTGTCCCATCGTTTCACAAGCTCCTCAAAACCAGCAGCTCCTCAAAAACAGCTTCATCGCCAAGAAAGTAATGCTCATACATTTCTGGGATCGGTAGGGCATACAGCTTACTACATTCCGGCAACGAGAGTAAACTGTAAATGCAGACCGCTTCTGTAAAATCCTCATGAAACCTCGTAATGCCATTCGACGGAAGCTACCAGAACTCATCAAAAGCGTGTATTGTTATTGCATGATAACGCGCGTCCTCATATTGTCATCAAGACAACCAAGTTGCTGCAAAAGTTCTACTAGGAATTTTTCGAGTATCCTACGAAGGAATAGCCCTTTCCTTCCTCCAAGTAACTTCATTTGTTCGGTTCTGTACAAAGGGAATTCACCGCCTAGTTCAGATAGCAGCCAAAAGAATTTTATCGTGTTAATTTGAGAGGCTTGTGAAACGATGGGATAGATGACTCATTGTACAGGGAGATTATGTGGAGAAATAAAAGTAGTTTTCAAATCAACACTTTCGTTTCTTTCATTTCTATATCCATTTGTAACTTACTTACTGGCTTCCCCTCCTATTTGTGTATAATTAATCGTTGCAAAATTGCGTTTCTGTGTGTTACCATTATTTTTTATATCATTACGTACCTGGCCAGTAAGTTATAAACATCTATTTAATAGTACTAATGGTATAATACCAAAAACTGGACAAACAATTCCACAAATGAAATTTTTAATATGGAGCCTCGGATGTATATTTCGAAGACACTGTCTGTCACGAACATGCGCAGTGGAAACGTGTGAATGCAAGGAATTAATTGATCAAGGAGTATACATTTTATAAATTGTTTATAATCATATTTTTAATTCTATTCAATAATTATAAATACACATAATCAGTAACGAACAACAGAGCGCGCTTCCTACCCTTAGGTAAGCTACACTCTTTAACAGTATGATATGATTAAGGGGGAATTCCACTTACACGTGGAAAATCCCCGCTACAAAAATTTAAGACGAGCAGATATTGCTCACTAACATTCACTACTACTTTAGTAATTAAGACGGGAACCGCATTAACAGGTGAAATGCATTACGGTTCTGCGTCGTAATTGAACCACGAAATTTTCCGGCCCCATCCAGTTCAATAACCAAAAACTTGAAAGTAAGCTAAGCGGCTCTGCTTGCAGTCTTGCTTCGTTTCTAAATACAGGATCTAGGGTAACGCTTGTATCCTACTGCCATTGCAGTCCAAAAACAGTCCCACATTTACACAACGCGTTAAACATCTGAAACCAGTCCGCACGGGAAACTGCGGAATAAGATAAGGAGAATATTAATTACGTTCTTATGTCAACGCGCATAAATAACCATATAATGTATATAGCAAAAGAAATGACCCTTATGAACAACAAACGTTAAATTGAGATTCTAATAAGCTCTCTTAAAAAAACGAAGAACTAGCAAACCCTTTTACCAAGCCTATTTACTACTGGGACAATTAAATAAAGAAATGCACAATGGTCGCCTTATAATTTTGCCACTCCTAATTTTAATGAAAGTTACACTTGAAATTTCTTGGGCGCACTTGATACCATATAGTCCAGCAAAAGAGCGGAGAGCGAGAGCTGATAATGCTAGATTGGTCTCGTCTGTTTGCTATAGACCGCTATCAAACATAACATTATTCAGCAATATTATTTAGCTGAAGGGATTATAAGTAAAATTGGCTTACCTCGAAAGTAGGGCAAAGGTGCCTAGACTCTCCCGTCTAAATGCTGAACTGGTCCAGGGAAAGATCCCAGCTATGTCGTCGGTTGAAGAAAATGGTATCAACTCCTCGTTGGGATATACGCTGTAGCAGTCACTCACTCGCAGTCCAGATACAACCACTAGGAACGTCTCGCAGGAAGACGATAGGAATCGTGTCTCTTGTCCGGGGCTACAGGAAAATTGTTGGCTTGAAATAAGAGCTGTCCTCTGCTCGGTGGGAGCACTGAATTTTTCTTCCTTGACTATGGCTACTGAGGTGGAGCAGTCGGGTTCCTTTGACGCAGTTCTCGGCCTGGCTTTGCTTTATTTTCCCTCAGAGAACGCAGTCGTCCGTTCGCGATTATAGAAACTGGTGACGAAACCACTCCAGACGAGCTCTGGACATTGGCAGCTAGAGAAATAACTGAAGTAGCACAATTAGTCAGAAAAGAATTATGCATCACATTAGAAAAGCTCACGCGGTGTTGTGAGTCTGTTAAGCTGGTGCACACATTTGCTTCACTTGTTTTTCTCTTCGCTGACCTTCCTAAAGCTCTCGTCGTCAGTTCGCCTTTCTTTTCTCCTTCATGAGAAATAGGCGTAATTCTTTAAGGGCGACCTTTCCCTCGCAATTCGGTAGCCAAGTCCCCTTTTTGCAGCTTCCGCTCAACCGCCTTTTTTCTCCTGCGCATTTTCTTGCGCCGATTTCTCTCCTTCCTTCCGCAATCAGGGATCTCTCGATTGCGGAAGGCGCCATCTGTTGACATCGGATGGCGACGGACAAACTCCAGCATTATTTCTCGGTTTGTTTTGATGACTGAGAATACTGGAGCCTGAAACTGTCGCAATGCTTTGTGACACGCTCGCCCCCTGCACGCTTGCCCCCTCCTCGATCTTACTGTTTTCCAGCCTTTTTCTAGGCCCCAAGTTGGCTTTACAAGACTGGGGTGCTTTATTAAACGTAGGATAATAGAAAATTCTTGTTTACTGCCTATTCGGAACAGGTTGTGAACCCTTGTTAGCTTTCAATCGCTGCTTTGCTGACGATTTCTGATTGCTATTGATTCCTTGCACCTAAGCAGGTCTTGCTTTGTTGGAAGGGGTACAAGACGTAGAGTTACTTTTTCCCTTATTACTTAGACGATCGGATCTATCTGCTCTATTTTTAATTGATTGTACTCGAGCCTTTGTATCACGACCCTTGGAGTACTTATACTTCGCTTGTTGGTGATAAGTACTACAATAACCAGCCCCACCTCTGCAAGATGCACCTTTCTTTTTTCTACGCCTAGAAACTCCGTTTCGCACGCTTGTATTAGTTCCTGACTTCTAATACCATGAGATTCATTCAAGATCATCTAACGTTATTTTTTTAAATTGTGTACCTAGCTGCATTAGCTCCGTATTCGCGTCATTAATGACTTGGAAATTCTTTTTTGTTTCTGAATTTTGGCTGCAAAGGGTCTCCAATCCTTTGTCCTTTATGGACTTTCCTACTCCACTCAAACTAGAACTTCCATCGGGCATTCGAAATTGTAAAACCTCTTTTTCACCTTGAATTTCTGTCTAGGCAAAACTTTTTCATCGGCATTATTTGCCAATACAGCTTTTGTTGGGTGCATAGGTTTATGGCTCCGCTTGTATTTTCTTTTACCTTTTTTTCTTGCTTTACTTTTAATATAATTATCTTTTAGTCTAGCATTCATGGGCGAACCCCTTTTTTCCGCCAGGGGGGAACCAATCGCATTCCGAAAAGAAGCATCCGCCACGTCTATTACATTTATGCCCGTTTCTCTGGCTTTACGATACATATCTGATATCAATTTTACTGCCAGATCATTGTCAAGCGTTATTTCCTCTGTATCACTAGAGCTATCCTCCTCTGTGTATTGCATACAACGAGAGAGCTCTCCATAAAGCTCCTCCACAGAGGTCTATTCAAATTCACTTAAGTGAAGGCGGACATGGTATGGAAGCGTCATCATTAAATAACTGAAGATTAATTTATGATGCTTTACTTTATTCAGCTCCTTTTAAACTTCTCTATAGGTCACTCATAGGACCACTAATGTACTGCATACCCAATGCCTTATCGCGGAGTTTCCTATCACAAAGTATTTCCATTGTACTAATAACTAACTTTGAGCTTAACCCACGATTCACTTTGAAAATAAAACACTAAACCCCTCTGTGAAAATAGTTTTTCTTAGAAACTGCCGCAACCCTGAGAGTTTGCTCTATCTCCACATACAGTTTCCAATAACTATCGTACTCTCTTTTTCCCAAGGGCCCCGTGGCACTACTAGTCTCAAACAACTTTTAAGCCTAATTACTAAGGGAAGTCTATACGCTGTAAAGTGCTACACACGGAACCACCGTTTCAACAACTTGAATTTTCTTAATGGTGCCTTCTTACAACGCAAAGCCACAAATTCCCAAAATCCACTTAACAAAAAATAATTACTTAACGTAAAATATATACTCCTCCTTAAGACGCTGAGAAGTTTGAATCGTTAAGTTAACATCAGCAACGCGCAACTACCTGTGCAATAACAGGAGATTCTAGCTAACGCCACTACTGACAACCCGAAATGCGCTTTCGCTGCTTTGACTTGAAACTGATTAAATAGCTTGGAACAAAAAAAAAATTATTTTGGCTAAGCCGTCGTACCAAAAAAAAATAATTTTGGCTAAGCCGTCGTACAAAAAAAAAACACGATGCGACTAGACCTATCCTATAAAACGGATACCTCCCGATACCATCTTACAATTGCTTCTAAGAAAGAAAAAAATTCAAAAGCTTAGGGTGGGTTGGGCGGGGGGAAAAAACGAAAAGAATTTTTTTTTTTGAACGTTAGCCACACTCGCTACCATGTAAAATACAACTCCTTGTCACAAACATGAGCAGTGGAAACGTGTGACTGAAAGGAATTAAGTGATCAAGAAGTATACATTTTTTAAACTGTTTATAATCATTTTTAATTCTATTCAATAATTATAAATACATATAATCAGTAACGAACAACAGAGCGCGCTTCCTACCCTTAGGTAAGCTACGCTCTTAAACAGTATGATATGATTAAGGGGTAATTCCACTTACACGTGGAAAATCCCGCCTACAAAAATTTAAGACGAGCAGATATTGCTCACTAACATTCACTACTACTTTAGTAATTAAGACGGGAACCACATTAACAAGTGAAATGCATTACGGTTCTGCGTCGTAATTGAACCACGTAATTTTCCGGCCCAATCCAGTTCAATAACCAAAAACTTGAAAGTAAGCTAAGCGGCTCTGCTTGCAGTCTTGCTTTGTTTCTAAATACAGGGTCTAGGGTAACGCTTGTATCCTACTGCCATTGCAGTCCAAAAACAGTCCCACATTTACACAACGCGTTAAACATCTGAACCCAGTCCGCACGGGAAGCTGCGGAATAAAATAAGGAGAATATTAATTACGGTCTGATGTCAACGGGCATAAATAACCATACAATGTATTTAGAAAAAGAAAAGACCCTTATGAACAACAAACGTTAAATTGAGATTCTAATAAGCTCTCTTAAAAAAACGAAGAACTAGCAAACCCTTTTACCAAGCCTATTTACTACTGGGACAATTAAATAAAGAAATGCACAATGGTTGCCTCATAATTTTGCCACTCTTAATTTTAATGAAAGTTACACTTGAAATTTCTTAGGCGCACTTGATACCATATAGTCCAGCAAAAGAGCGGAGAGCGAGAGCTGATAATGCTAGATTGGTCTCGTCTGTTTGCTATAGACCGCTATCAAACATAACATTATTCAGCAATATTATTTAGCTGAAGGGATTATAAGTAAAATTGGCTTACCTCGAAAGTAGGGCAAAGGTGCCTAGACTCTCCCGTCTAAATGCTGAACTGGTCCAGGGAAAGATCCCGGCTATGTCGTCGGTTGAAGAAAATGGCATCAACTCCTCGTCGGGATATACGCTGTAGCAGTCACTCACTCGTAGTCATAATACAACTACTAGGAATGTCTCGCAGGAAGACGATAGAAATCGTGTCTCTTATCCGGGCCTACAGGAAAATTTTTGGCTTGAAATAAGAGCTGTCCTGTGCTCAGTGGGAAGGCTGAATTTTCCTTCCTTGACTATGGCTGCTGAGGTGGAGCAGTTGGGTTCCTTTGACGCAGTTCTCGGCTTGGCTTGGCTTAATTTTCCCTCATAGAGAACGCAGTCGTCCGCTCGCGAAGTTGTAGAAACTGGCAACGAAACTACTCCAGACGAGCTCTGGACATTTGCAGCTGGAGAAATAATTGAAGTAGCACAATTAGTCATAAAAAATTATGCGTCGCATTAGGGAAGCTCACGCGGTGTTGTGAGTCTGTTAAGCTGGCGCACGCATTTGCTTCACTTGTTTTTCTCTTTGCTGACCTTCCTAAAGCTCTCGTCTTTGGTTTGCCTTTCTTTTCTCCTTCATTAGAAATAGGCGCATTCTTTAAGGGCGACCTTTCCCTTGCAATCTCGGTAGCCAAGTCCCCTTTTTGCAGCTCCCACTCAACCGCCTTTTTTCTCCTGCGCATTTTCTTGCGCCGATTTCTCTCCTTCCTTCCGCAATCGGGATCATATATAAACAGAGGTCTCTCGATTGCGGAAGGTGCCATCTGTTGACATCGGATGGCGACGGACAAACTCCAGCATTATTTCTCAGTTTGTTTTGATGACTGAGAATACTGGAGCCTGAAACTGTCGCAATCCTTTGTGACACTGTCCCCTTCATGAGCGTGTAAATTGGGAATACAAAATATTCTTGTAAAATAACTTGATTAGTTATTATATCTTTTATTACTACTAGTATCCCCTGTGTTCGAATTTCGACCAATTGCGTCTGCGACCAATTGGTAAACGAATAATATTGAACTCCATCTCTCAAAACAATAGAATTATTATTGATTTCGACTTGTGCGATATTTACTTTAAAGATTGAAATATAAACACTGCAATTGAATTGACGCGAATTGAATTGAATTCTCACTGATGGACATAGGATCCCATCTGTCGGTATCTATTAGCATCCTATCGGTATAAGTTTTTAATTAATATTAATTATCTCGGCTAATTGTGGTCACAGAAACTTTTCTCCTGCGCTTCTATGACACAGTGCCTTTCGAATGAAATAAGGTTCATTCCCCTCGTTTTATAATAAATGCTCCTGAAGTGTCGATAAGGCATTGAAGTACTCGCAAGTCAATGAAAGACCAGACATTTACCAGGCATTCCCTCGTTCTTGCAGATTTGTCGACAGACAATCTTGCTATCGGATAAGTCACCCCAACATACAGGGTGACAATTATTGAGCTATATGAAAAAAAACTTGATAATTTTTGAACAATTGGCGAGATTCTGTTAAAACTTGGCAGTTGAATGCAGGGCATGTTGAGATTTTTTTTGAGCATATGCACTCGTATTGTTGTTGTTGTTCATTTTTCCTTGAAAATTTTAGAAAATGATCTCATCCCTAAGCTTATTATCCAAATTAACCCAGATTTCGAAAAGATATAGTTCATGTAGGATGGAGCACGACCCCATTGGACCAATACAGTGTTTGAAGTCATATTGAGAAGAGCACTTTGAAGAGCGCATTCTGACTTTGGGGTACTGTCACGAAATTCGGATACCAACAAGAATTCCGATGACGTCGTCGTTCGCTTTCGTTCTCGAGTCTTCTATCACTCGGAGAGTAAGGCTAGGCGACGTCAGCAACGGCGTCAGTTCCATCATCACGTCCGGACCAATGAGACTGAAGAACGTGTTTCGAGCGTGTAGCTCGAGAAATTCAAAGGAGAAGAAGAGGATAGAGAACCCGGCGATGAAAGGAGAAGGTTGGATGCGATCAATTCGGACCGAGGATTCCGACCACGAAGGAATGAGCGGTTAACGACAGACCAGCTCGGGGAAAAGGAGGATCGCCTACTGCCCTCAGCGACGAGCTCGACACGGTGTCGGAGTTCGACGGGAGTGGCCGACACGCCATGAGGGGAAGCGCGCTCAGCGGAGATTTCACCGACGTGGCAGACGGAGACATGGCAAATGGAGACGTAGCAAATGAAGAGAGAGTCCTGCGTGAATTCCCCTTGGAGAGTCGAAGCGACTACGCCTTGTGTGATTCAACGGACGCTATCCGAATGGACGTTTGTGCTTGTAAGTGCACATTTTGCCGTAGGCAGGAATGCCCGTTTAATTAAATTAAGTTTTGATGAGCTAAATTATCGTGAGCTCTATAGTCATATGTAGGTGTGGGGTTTATGGCCATTCAGTATGGAGGCCTATTTCAAACAAAAGCTTGGCTTTGCTATAGCTCAGTTTCCACAGCGAAAAACCAGGGCCTGGCCTTAGCTTTCTTTACACTTTCTTATACCCTATTTAAGTGTGTAAAGGATAATTGTGCTTTATACCTTTCTTGTGCTTCTAAGCTGTATGTTTGGAAAGTGTAATGTTTATTCATTATTTCGTTATTAATTATTCTAGAAGACAGTCTGTTGACTCTAATAAACTGTTTTAGTGTCTTTTCTTTGAATTCAGTTCAAGTTTTATTACCATTAATTCAATCTATTGTGTATCTCCCCTGTGTAGTTGCGAGGAGTAGCTGTATTTGCCTTTACTTGTGAAAATGGTTACAGTTATTTATTTTAGAGCTTGACGCTCAAGACTCTTGGAACTTTGAGTTAGGACTGAATTATTGTAATGTATAATTAGGTATAGTGTTCGGCAGACCTTTGTTTCTAATGCTTTTACTGTTAAGTGTTTAAGCCTATTTAGTGACTGTTACTGAACTCAGTATAAACTTGGCTGCTGTTGATTTAACCAGTTATGTATTGCCCTCATAGAATTGTAGAAGGTATTTGTGTTACTTTTGTAGGTGTAACTGTATACATTCATTTAGTTAGAGCTAGGTGCTCAGGACTCTTAGAACTTTGTTTAAGAACTGAATTATGGTAATAGTGTATTTCGGTGCAGTGTTAATAGTTCCTAGCGCTTGTCAATAGTTGTATTTAACTGCGTAATGATTTTTTTTACTTAACAGCATTTATTAGTAGTGCTTTAAGAATTATATTGTTGTTATTCATATTGCCATTCATGTGATTTTCGAAAAGGTGAAGCCCTTTGTTACATAAGTTGTTATTGATAGATCACATAAGTTCAATTTCGAATTAAGCCTTTGCTTGGTTCATGTTTGCTCGTGCCACCAGGCATGTGATTCCCAGAAGGTGGAAATCTTTTGTTGCATAAGCTAATATTGATAGTTTACCTAAATTCAATTTACGAGGGGCGATTGATAAATAAGGTCTCCATGGCTGTAACTTTTTTATTTGTTAACCGATTTTCAAAATTCTTTTTGTATCTTATATTCACATTTGTCCTCTATGTAATGCACTATTCACTTTTCGACATAGTCCCCATCCCTTTCCACGCATTGCGCCAACGCGTGACTAGTTGGGTGAACCCGTCGGAGAGGAATTCCGGAGTTGTGGTCGACACCAGGATTGAATGGCAGCGTTTACCTCGCTGTCAGAACCAACTCATGTCCCTTAAGGGGCTCTGTCTTCTTTGGGAAGTGGTGAAAGTCGCAATGTGCAAAGTCTTTCATTTTTGAACTGCAATTTTTCATCTTTGAACTGTAGGCGCTGCAACGCCTCTGGTGTGTGGTGACTCGTGTGCGGGCGGACGTTATCGTACTCCAGAAGAGGGTCCAAAGCTGCCATTCAATCCTGGTGGCGACAACAATCCTGGTATTTTTATTGGCTATGATGGTATGCATGATGACGTCACGCAACCAAGGAACGTGTTTTGCCGTCATGATTGAGACCAAGTTGAGACCTTCGAGCATAGAAATCGAAGGACTATGCTCGAAGATTGAGACCAAACAAATGAAAAATTAAAAAAAAATCGGCATATATTTTTACTTTAAAAAGTACATTGTAAAGTAAAAAATAGTTTTTCGTGCCTCTCATTAAAATAGGAATTCATAACGTTATAAAAAAGCAAAAGTATGACGGAGCGTAATTTTTTCATTTTAAATTTTAATATTAAACGCCGGCTGTTTTTTTTTTAATTTGACGAATTCCTATTTTAATGAGAGGTATTAAAAAATAATTTTTAACTTTTCACTGCACTTTTAAAAATGTCTGCTTAGTAATTTTTTTATTCTTTTATATTATTCTTTTTAGTCATGGATTTCCAATTAATTTTAACTCATGCTTTTGCTACAACTATGTAAAAATGAAGAAATACTATAGGTGACCCATTCCTTATCTTCAGCATGAAAAATTAAATAAAAATCACCTTCAATCCTTTCTAAAATTCAAATTTTGAAAATTTTTATTCTCTCACTGGAAATGAATCAATGTGCCATATTTGAATAATTAATTTTTTACTAATTATTTTTGAAACAATAATTTTTTTTTTTATCCATCTCAGAAAACCCTAAAAATTTAAAAACTAAAAATAACGTAAGAGCATATGAAAAATTTGCAAAAAATAATGATAATTAAATAATTCTGAAACAAAATTTGAAAATTTAAAATAAAAAAATAAGAAAAGAAAAACAAATAAAATAAATAAAATAAATCGAATGATGTAGTAGGAGAAAATAAAAGTTTACAATTACAATAATTCTTTTAAAAAATTTTAAAAAGTAGAAAAAAAAAGCTTATATTAAAAAAATTCTGTTAATTGAGCCTCTACTGTGTTTTTATAAAAAAAACATGGTTTTGTATGACCCTCTCTGCATGTTAAATTAACCAAACACAAAAACACAGTATAAGAAATAAAGCTATGAGTAGTCTCAACTATGGCGGATGGGCGGAGTTTTGCGCAAACACGTCATGCGTGACGTCACATGCATACCATCTATATGTTTAAGATCAATTTTGTGCAGCTGACTCCTCCGAAACGGCAAATAGCATAACTATTTGAAATTAATTTACTTTTAGAGGACTCCTTAAACTGTGCCTTAACGTGTTTTTTTTTATGAAAACTGGATAAGCCTTTTAAGAGATATTAATTGTTTTCCACGCTGTTGTGTGCTAGGTGACATCAGATGCGCAGAACACACAAAAAACAAACGCGAAATTACCCCACTTTTCTTCTTCCACCATGTGTCGGAAAACATAACCTTTTTCAAGTTTTCACGTGTTCAATCAACGGCGTTCCAGACATCACTGTAGAAGAACTTTCCTATTGTTTGCTGAAAACAAGGATTTTTATATAGTCTTGCGAATGCCAATTTGCATGCGCTGTGGTTCTTCCATATACAGGAGCAGCCATGATTAAATCATTTGTCAATTGTTGCATCGTGGATGTCCTGTTTCTTTATAAAAGTCTTTTTAAAGGAAGGCAGTCTCGCTCATGATTGACTTTTTTGAAGTCACAGTTACCCCTATTAGACAAAGATTATGGATCATTTTTCCAAACGATTAAATACAATGGATATCCACGTTTTGAGAATCTAGTTGCACCTTCGTTATTTCAGTTGTGGCTCCAGCTAAACGAGCACCAACAACGAGTCCCTTCTCAAAGTAAGTTAGATCCTTTTTCTCCAAGATTAGACCACTCAACTGTTTCTTGTAATGCTTCTCTATTTGCGTGTACCGTTATATTCTCTCAGAGTCCATAATAAATTAATGATAAGCAGCGGCCACTCGGCGCGCCTAGGCACACACGAAGCAAATGTTTGTAAGAATGCACCCCGTCCATAGGAGGAATGAGTTCATTTTAAACACTTTTAATAAACTTGAATTTAATCATTTATATTTCATATATTCATATTACCTGTGACTAACTTACAGTTAATTTTTTGAATAAACTAACTTTAGATCATCTTGTAGGTGAAAACCTAAAAAATTTCACTTTAAGAATTTATTTTAGGTTGATGTTTGAGTTCCTTGTGTGTATTAACTTTTATGTCTCACCTCTTGTCTAGCTCGAGTATGCAGTTGAAGTCTTACATAACTGCACACAAGATATTGAGGATTCGTCTAACAAATGCGACGAACGCGACGACTGTACAGATATACAGAAAGAGGAAATCCAGATGTCGATCGCGAAGCTTCATCAATTAAAGGAAGAAATTAATATAATACAAGATTATGTAAATGAAAATAAAGACTAATCCATGAATGCTGTTGTAAAAAAGGAGTTTTAACTCTCAATGAATTATTAAAGATTATCGCATTTATCTCTTCTTTGTCTCAGTCGTGTTTTTTTTTCCATATTGAAATAAGTAGATCAGAACCCACTGAGGCCATTTTGTTACTTATGGGTGTTGACAAAAGACATATTAATTACTCTTTTCTGTTGCAGAGTTACTTTTGAGTGATCGTCGTGCAGCGGAGGTACGATATTCATATCAGGAACAAGCCGGGATGGTTTTCACGTATGGGAAAGCACATGGGAATGGTCGGGAGGCCGCACGGATTGACCAAGAAAAGTACCTCGACAGACAGCATCATCCGAATCATAAAATATTTGCAGCCATCTTTTAGCGTTTGTCTGAGATGGGGTCTTTTGAAGGAAGAGGCGAACACGGAGGGCAGCCGCGGTTATTCATATAGTAGATCTGGAAGAACATGTGCTACAAGATATTGAGCAGAACCGCAGTACAAGCTCCAGCAATTGGCACACCAGCAAAATGTCAGCCAAACGACTGTGTTGGGAATCTTACATGAAAACAGCTACTGTCCCTATCATCTGAAGCGTGTGAATGCTTGCATTGCATCACAACGAGGCCTTTTCGAACATCTTTTGTAACGTTGACACAATTACTGCCACACTAAAATCATGTTCTGTAATTTTTATTAAAAGAATTTACGATTAAATATTTGTTAATTAGCATTCCAATTTAATAATAGTATAGGATTTAAAAAAATTAACCAGATGAGAATGAGCAAGCTATCATTACCAAAACGAATTATAAAATTTATGTAACGATTAGTCCAATTTTGAAGTGTTTCTAATTTTTACTTATAATGTAGTCTACTATATGTAAATATATTAAGTCGCATCGGTATCGTCTGTCACATTTAGAGAAAATGAATATCGATTGTCGATAATTATGATTTTTCGATAGTATCCGTCCGAAAATTGATCACTGGTCAATAAAAAATTCATTGATTTTTTATATTTTATTAAACTGGTTTGGTTCCATTTTGATGTGACTCGTCATTTTCGACATAGAGTATGTTTCGGAAATTCGAATTTTGGTTTATAACTCGGGAACTCTTGACTCACAGAAATTTATATGCGATATTCGTAATCAGCGATAAAAGACACATTCATTTCATACAGGGTGTTTTTGAATTGAGTACAGATTTTTTGGGAGATGATAGAAGAGGTCCTTAGAAGTATTTTTTGTCATATGAACATGGGGTCCCCGCAGCTCCGTTTACTTACAATACTGCATTGAACAATCAAATGACACCGGGACGCAGTGTGCGTTGGTAGGCCTAGATTATTTTATTTTTAACAATTAACACAAGCAGCTCCGACCGCACGAGTACTTGTCGATGGATTTCGGTTAAACCTTTCCAAAACTTTATCCTCTAATTCAGGGGAGCGTAACCACCGACGACGTCCACGCTGATGATTATCATGAGCGAATGCGCCTGTTTCTCTTAGACGACGATCTACTGCACCAAATGTTGTGAATTGGGAAGAATTCTGTTGGGATAACGTTCAGCATACAAACGCCTTGCACCATCCATGGTACCAGCAGCACCGAGACATAGATGCATGTCTGCATAATCATTCCATGTAAAACGATTCATACTGTTTGTTTAACTTTACACATGTAAAAAGTACATCAAGTGAACTTTTTAAAACAAATCTTTACCTACTGCTTTCCCAGAATGCGATTAGTTCATTTACATATGGACTAATCGTATTTTACAAAGGGGTTGGATAACATGGAATCTCCTTGACGAAGTTTGTCCTTAGACTTTTCAACAAATAAGCACGTGCACCTTGAAATTTCTTTGCAAACAATTACTTTAAAAGTTATTACAGTAGATTGCCAGTATGTAGCTGCGGGGACCCCATATTCATATGACAAAAAATACTTCTAAGGACCTCTTCTATCATCTCCCAAAAATCTGTACTCAATTCAAAAACACCCTGTATATCCCGCACCTTAAAAAGTGGGAATAAACGAAAATATAGAATTCAGTAACCTATAATCGAGAATCGAACTAGTGATTCCTACTATTTACTATATTACAGACAAACCGTCCACATTCAGATATATTCATTCATATGAGATTTTTTGTTCCTTTACTGCTCAGGAATCACCTCCTGAAGTTTTTCCCTATACATTACGATAATACACATGTTTAGATTATTATAAATAATCTGGTTGCACCAAATCTCTTATGTTGAGCCTAACGGAACATACAATAAGCCTGTGATTTGGATACTATAAGCTCTTGTGTGGATACCCTCTTACTATGGGTCAGGGATTTGGTTGCTTCAGTGATTCTGTGAGCTACACTGGTTGTAGCACTGCTACTTTGGGGTCACTCTTGCCATAAAGGTCACAAAGAGACGAAGAGCATCCAAACTATAAAATCTCATACTGTCGGCGATTGATAAAGTTCATAACCTAGCTGTGGCTTAGGTTAAAATCTCACTCATTCGGGAGTCAGGCAGAGGCTCCCGTTCGAAAAATAGTCGACAATCTCCCGGCTGTTGTCTCGGGGCAATGCTTCCGAGATCCCCCACCAGTGCACTCGCTATGCGCTTGAGGAAACAGTCAGGGCAGCGCATGTCATTGCCCTGGAGGAGAAACGAGTAAAGCGGCAATTAGATCGAGTGCTGTCAGTCAGCACATGGAAGTTTCCGTGACAGGGATTGAATCTGACTTGCAGTAATTTTAGTAGAGGCAGCCAAAAATATCGACTGGTATTGTAGGTATTACCTCCACAAAGCGTCCGAGCTCTGGAACTTTGGACCAAGAAAGAGGTTGGATGCTTTTCTACTCGGGTGTCGACACAAGCATGACTGTCCAGGCGAACTACTCAAAAGCCCCCGGTTGGCAGATGTTGTAGATTGGACCCCTTTGGGTGGAAGACTGTATCGGGAAATAGTCTCTCTCTCTCTCTCTTTCTCTCTCCCTGTGTGTGAGTGGGTGTGTGTGTGTGTGTGTGTGTGTGTGTGTGTGTGTGTGTGTGTGTGTTCCTTGAATATGCTCCGAATTTAGTTACTAAGTATACTCGATTTTTCTAGGAGAGGGAGTGTAAATGCTGTCATCCTAGTGGTCGACTTCAAAGCATATGTAAGGGCTGATGACCAAACATAGAAAGGCGTGACTGGGAGAATGCTGACTCCGATTTAAATATGAATGGGAGGTATCTGTTGGATCTCTGTTGTAACAGTGGACTTTCCATCATGAACACCTTCTTCCAGCACCGGAATGTACATAAGAAAACCTGGTACAGGGATGCAATGGACCAGAAGTCACTGATTGATTTTATAATCATTTCAGCTGAATATTCCAATTTGTGTTGGATACTCGAGTGAGGAGAGGGCCAGACCTAAACTGATCACCACCTTGTTGTCTGCACTTTGCGGTTCTCTGGAATCCTTGCCAACGAAACGAAGTATTAGGTCCAGAGGACCTTGTGCCTTAAATGAGAAGTTTTGGAGGATAGAGCTCCGAGGGAGACCTTTGCAGATAACATACGACGGTCGTTCTATATTGATCTACACTTTATTTTTTTCCCCTTCCAATCACGGTTAACAATTTCACTTGTTACGACATTCATGCATAGCTAGTATATATTTCCGCCACCAGGTAGCAGCAAAACCAAAGAAAATGCCAGCTGTCCACATCATAGCCACCTTTTCTCACCACTGCTGTCCGTGTATGAGCGAACATAGAAAGCGTTCATAAAGGGAAGCGCTGGATGAGTTGGTTTCTTTGAAAAGAGGGTGTGACCATTGCACAGTGAGACGAACTGCCTTTAAACCTGGCCAAAACCTATATTTTCCAAACCTTTATTTCCGTGTTAAGGCTATGTTGTTTACATTATTGAATGTCTGTATAATCAGAGGAGACTTGTTTTTACAAGTTTAGATGTGAATTATTGCTCCTAGTGACACACGAGTTTAAATAAACATTCGAGCGAATGTTTGTTGTCATACGCGCATCGTATTATTCACCAAGTTTCATTGAAGCTGGACGTGTTAAAACAGCACGGATATCTTTTATTTCTTCACAGCTGTGTTTATACATGTAAGTACTTTAAAAATCTGTAATTATTTTTTCTTTTACTCTTAAACACAGGCCTCTGGAATTTTTTGCGAGATGCTCCGAAAAATTAAACATTTTATTTATGTGTGAAAGTTTGCTTTGAGTTACAAAAACTTCCCCACGACTCCACTAGGTTGAACGCAATCGACGGATAGGAATTTAAACCTGAAAATTGACTGTTTTAACTGTCCGGTATGATACTTGGCACCTTATTACCAAGCTCGAAATCCTATCTGGTCATCTGCACATTTTTAAGTTCATCTTTCAGTTTCTTGTCTGTCCTTTCAGAGGAGAATGCATCCCTGTTTCAAGAAGGGAAGAATAACATTAAGGACCTTTTCCTTTTTCTATTAGGACTCTCCCCCGAAATAACTCCGTTTCTGTATTTATTTTGTTTCCCGATCTGCCCACGTGCACAGCGATGGGAACACGTGCCTAGGTAATCTCTGGTTTTCTACCTTTGATTAACCTACCCGCTCTTATAAGATAAGATAAGATAGATATAAATGTTCATCGAGCTCTACTGAAAAATGAAGGTAAAATTTCTAGCTCCCGATAGGGCGGGAACTCCATTGAAAACTGGCACTGCATGTACAATCGGCCCAACTGCGCCTGCAGCGCCGCCCTATCGGAAGAAAGAACTTTAGTTTCATTTTCAGTTTCAATGAAATAACTCTATCGTAGGTCACACTCGGCCCTACAGCGATCTATCAACACCTCCTAAAGAGAAAGCCTGTGCCAACGCCACCTAAAAAACAAAGCCTGGTCACTGCGTCATCACACCAGGGCTGACAATTCAACTTTCATTGTTTACAACAAACGAAAAAGCACCTGTT
>JAHWFO010049046.1:167-25433 GCA_023313115.1 Rhysida immarginata
TTTTTTTTTTTCCTTTTAAGAAAGTTATTAATTAGTCTATTGTTGTTTCTTAAGTTTATACATTGTTTTATTTGTGCTCCTTATATGGAGGGGGAGCGCTCATGTTTTGTTGGAGACTGTATTGTTTTCATGAAGTGTTTTTTTTTTTTTTTTTTTTTTTAAATACAGTAGCAGTCTCTGTTGGCATTGTTGTGATGTTGGAATCGAGCGTGTGATATTTTTGATTTTAAAAAGAAGTGGAATATTTTTTTTTTGTTCTGAAAAAGTTATGGTCGAGAGCAGACGTGCGGTTGTGATGCAGAAGAGGAGCGGCCATGTTGGCCTATGTTCGAATGTTGCTGGTTGAATAGGGGAATTGCTCCTGCTTAGATCGAAGTGGACTGAGATTCAATTTAAACGAGTTTATTGAGAACATATTTGGAACTCTGAATTGAGTTGGAGGCTATCTTCGTTTTAATGTTAGTAGACGTTATTCGTAGCTGTGGAGCCGCTGCCGCCGGACGCATCAGCCGCTGTGGAAGGTTGGTGCTGGACAGTGAAGCCCCAAAGTGTGCAAGATAGAAGTCATTCTTGGGTGAGTGTGGTTTTGTTTATTTTCGTCGCATGGAGGAGGTTACCCCAGCGTAATAGCAAGATATGTCCTGCCAACGTTAGCCCCAATAGTGTAGTGATCTTTGTGCATGTGGCAAAATGTGGCCTATCCGACCAAGGGAACTGCCTAATGGGATTTAGAATGTAACTGATCTTAATCCTTACTTTTCGTGCTCTAGAGTTATGAAACTTTTTGTTGTTTTTGAGATTATTTATTGATGTCATGGAACCTGTTTTATGCGTTAAGGGGACGCTAGGTCTAGTTTGGGATTGGAGTTAAGGGTACACATTTCTGTGTGTGGTTAAACTGGGGAGTGCGGTGTTACGGGTAGGTAGGGAGGGGGAAAAGCCTTAGGCCCTGTGGATCAGTCGAGATACATCTGGTTGGCATGATCTTAGTCCATTAGGCAGACATAACGAGCATTGGAAAGAAGCTGCACTCGGGTGTGCCCCGCACAGAATCGAGCCCATGGGGGTTCCAGTGATCCTCCCCTGAACTGAACGAAAGGGATCATCCAACGCTTTCAAGCATGTAATGGGCAAGGAATATTTGTTTTGCTTGAGGTCAGTGACATAGGGGTTTCACTGGAAGTTAGCTTGGTCTGCCTCAAGGAGGTTGAGTATTTGTGAGCCGACTACACCCCATACAGCAGCACAAATAAGGACCCAGAGTGTTTTGGCGCAAATGCCCCTACTTTGATCCACACCCCTCGTAAGGCCCATTGTTGATTCATGGTTGACCATAATCGAGCCATGAAAAGGGTTGCATACTAATAGTCTGAGGGGCCTCTACAGATGAAACTGAATCTGTAATTCTGTATGTACAGAGGTGTAAGAGTAAATTTTGTGTGACACTGCCGTTACAAATTGTACGAGGCATGTTTTTTAAGTAAGTACCGTTTTGGAATTAAAAAAAGACGTGCAAAGATATCGCAATAATTTTATTTTTACATGAAAGCCTGTACCTTAATCTACTTTTCTACATAGTTTCCGTGAATATTGAGGCACTTGTCATAACGTGGCACCAGTTTTTGAATACCCTCCTCATAAAATTCTGCCGCCTGACTTGTTAACCACTGTATCACAAATGTTTTGACTTCGTTATCGTCTTGAAGACGCTGACCACCCAGGTGTTTCTTCAAGTGCAGGAACAAATGGTAGTCGCTGGGCGCCAGATCAGGGCTGTATGGAGGATGATCTAGAGTTTCCCATTTAAAAGATTTGATGAGATCTTTGGTCCGATTAGCCACATGTGGACGGGCATTGTCATGCAGCAAAACGATACCCTTACTCAACTTGCCACGTCTTTTGTTCTGGATTGCACGACGCAGATTGTTCAATGTCTCACAATAAGACGCTGCATTGATTGTCTCATTACGAGGCAGAAACTCCACTAGCAATACTCCTTTTCTGTCCCAAAAAACTGTGCACATGATTTTCCGGGCAGAAATTGTTTGCTTAAACTTCACTTTTTTGGGTGATGATGAATGTCGCCATTCCATGGATTGTTGTTTCGATTCTGGTGTGACGTGGGCCACCCATGTTTCGTCACCAGTAACAATTTGGTCTAAAAAATCTTCACCTTCATTGTGGTACCGCT
Organism: Rhysida immarginata; assembly: GCA_023313115.1. Classification (NCBI taxonomy): domain Eukaryota; kingdom Metazoa; phylum Arthropoda; class Chilopoda; order Scolopendromorpha; family Scolopendridae; genus Rhysida; species Rhysida immarginata. The sequence continues at coordinate 2,359 of JAHWFO010049046.1, forward strand.
CAAGGAAAGTCAATGCACTGCCTAAACGTTGGGTTTTGTGCAAATCCGTCAACATTTTTGGAACCCAACGTGAACACAATTTCCGGTAATTCAAGTTCTCGGTCACAATGCGATACAAAACACTACGAGAATATTGAGGAAAGCAGTCGCACAATGATGAAATTGTAAAGCGTCTGTTTTCTCTCACCTTTTCGTCCACTTTCTGCACCAAATCTTCATTAACGACCGAAGGACGCCCACTCCGTTCTTCATCATGCACATTTGTGCGACCATCTTTAAATGCTCTCACCCATTTCCTTACCATTCCATCACTCATAATGTTTTGTCCGTACACTTCACAGATCTCACGATGAATATCGATCGGTTTTACGCCTTTAGCACTAAGAAATCGTATAACAGCCCGTACTTCACAATCGGCGGGACTCACGATTGTCGGAGGCATCTTAAACACTCAGTAAACAACGTATACAATGAAGAATCAGACTGTAATGGCGTCAGTGCGTACACAAGAGATGTAGTTAACCAGCGCGCATGCGCGGAACGCCGACCGTAGCGCTGCGGCGGCGGAATCGCAAAACGGTACTTACTTAAAAAACATGCCTCGTATATGCTGTTTTTTTTTTTTTTTTTGAGAGCATTAAAAATTATCTAAACGTGAGGTGCTTAGTGTGTGTTCTCGTTGTTTTAAGCCAGTAGGTATCCATCAATACGGTGCCCTGAACCATGATGGACCTTGATCTGTGGGGTCCATAATATTGGGGTTTGTCACATTTGGCGTACCCGGGTGGGTGCTTTCTAGGTGGTTCGTCAATTTGACGTCTTCGGGAGGGAACTATACAGAGGGGTTCGTCACAACTTCCTGTAAGTTGTCTGTTTGGTAATTCATCTGATGACTCTTCTTTGTTTCTGAATTGTGTTCTGACTTCTAGTGGTGTACTTGCCTCCTTAGCCTTGTTCATATGATTATTTTTCAAGATTTCATCTGTGAGGACCGTCTGGTCTAAAGTAATCGATGAATCGTTTTCTCTGTTTACATGAATGGAAAGTAAGTGCTTCACTTCTCCTAAATCTTTGTATTTGAAATTATCTTTTAAAATACCGGAGAAACGTTTGTAATGACCCTTTCTGACAAGTTACTACTATATCATCCACATGAATTCCTAAGACTAATGTTCTCTTTTTGTTAAAGTAAACACAGGGATCACTTTTGGTTGTATCAGTCCATTATGCTTTAGAACATTGTCTAATTTTTCATTCCATTGCCGGCCTCCTTGTTTCAATCCATATAAACCTTATTGGCATACATAACTCTAATTTTGTGTTTCTTCTAGATTTGTTCTAGGGATTTCCATAAGTACTTTTTCATGTAATTCTCCGTTCAAATAGGCTCCTGAGATATCAAAATGGTATACTTTCTAGCCTCTGTTTGCAGCTGTCGCTAAAACTGCTCGTACCGATTTCATTTGGACTACTGGAGAAAATGTTTCGTGGTATTCAATTCCTGGAATTTGTTTGAAGCCTCTCGCCATAAGACGAGCTTTATATTCTTTGATTTCTTCTTTTTCATCTTAAATATCCATATCGAATCTATTAAAATATCATATTTTCTTCTTTCAACTATTATCCATGTATTATTATGTTCCAATGACTAACTCTTTCCCCATTGCTTCCTTCCACTTTATCTCGTCTTTTTCCATTAGGGCTTCTTCAAGCATTTTCGGATCATCATCATCATTCATTATAGCCGTAACTTGATTGCCTTGGTCATCACAATAGTTCTCCATCCATGTTCTTTTTGCGTATTCTTTCTGATCTTCTCAGGTGGATAATACTGTTTGATTCTTCAGTGTCCTGTTCATCATTTGGAAACTTTGGGTTACAGCTGGTTGGCATTTTGATGTCTTGACTTTGATTGGGTGTCGTATTAGTCTCTTCTTGGGTTGTTTCCAAGTCTTCAATTTGCAAGTAAATTTCTTTATTCGGACAGTCAACTATATTACTGTATTTTTTCGAATATTGGCCGCATTCACTTTAGGCCGCAGTCGCAATTTGACGGTGGAACGAAAAAATAATTTTTTATAGGCCGCGATTCACATTAGGCCGCAAAAAAAACTTAGCCTAAAAAGATCGAATTACTTCGTGTTAGCGTCCCATAGTAATTTTATTATTTATATAGCCATCTTCATTACTTTTATATATTTAATGAAACTTTTATAAATTTATTCATTAAATGTGTAAATAATTAAAGTAATCTCATTTTAATGAACGAGCGCAACTCCTTATTTCTTCGGCAGCGGCCATGTTTCTATCAACGCAGTCACTGCTGGGTGCTGTCCAATAGCGATAGAGAGCATTCTATGACATCATAACATCTTCAACTAATCGTAACTGCCAAGTACAGTGAAGTCAGGGCTAGCAAACTTAATCGCCGACATTAACTTTTTAACACTTGATTTTCTTAATAATTTATGAATGAAAAATTATGTGACTGGTAAATTACTGTTCCGAGGTGTTAGAATATTAATTTCAATGTTAGAAAAAGATTGAACAAAGACTCGTTAATTTAAAACCATAAATTCAAAAGCCATCGCGTTTTTATCTACAGCAGGGAAGTCTGATAATTTTACCTAAAAAAAAATATCTATCTGTGATTTACTCTTTCAAAAAGTGTAACTCTATCTTTATTATTATAAAAAAGATAATAAGCAAATTTAAAAGAAAATAGGTACGATATATGAATGTATTGGCGATCAATCCAAAATCATTACACGAACGACGCTACTCATCTACAGTGAAAGCGGCAGTTACGTTAGGAGGGAGGGTCGAAAAAAAGAAATTAATTCGACTTTATTTATCGTATTTATAATGAAATCATTTTCATGGTAGGGCACCTCATTTTGTCAAAATCACTTCTCGTCACATATAGTTCGATTCAGGATCGTTTTGTTGATAGATTTACCATGGAGTAATAAACCCATGGTATTTTTATTACTCCATGAGATTTACTTCGTAACTCGACGCACTTAAATACAGTCTTCTTTAGCAGTGAAATTTTAAGAAATATTAAATGGGTTGATTTCTTTACTTACGGATTCTAGGTAGTTTTAAAATCTTCGTTATTAAGACAAATTCATAAAAGTGTGGACGAACTGCCGCATTAATTGCAAGAAAACTCCACAATTTTTTTTAAAGATTAACTTTTCATTTAAAAAACCGTTAAGAATAATTGTGTAAAAAAATAAGTGCGTCGAGTCACGAAGTAAATCTATTAACAAAATGATCCTGAGTCGAACTGTATGTGACGAAAAGTGATTTTGACAAAATGAGGTACCCTACCATGAAAATGATTTCACTATAAATACGATAAATAAAGTCGTATTAATTTCTTTTTATCGACCCTCCCTCAGAACGTAACTGCCGCTTTCGCTGTAGATGACTAGCGTCGTTCGCGTAATTGTTGTTCAGCGAAATAATATGGAGCTATTCAGTTAACTTTTACAATCAGATATTTTATGAACATAATTCATTTACAGTATTTCTTTTTCAACTGCCAAAATTCCATCCGAAAAAAACACTCAACAATGATCGACAGCTAACAATTTTTTTCCTCTACCATACGTCATGCCATCAATAAACAATAGCTTTAAAATTCATGCCATCAATTCCCTCCTTATGGTTAATATCTATTGTTTACATCACTCCTAAATTTTCCAAATGTTTTTTCATTACATTTTCACTGAGATCTTTTGTCATTATATCAGTTTCCAGTTCACTCGATTTCATATGGTAAAATTCCATTTCACCTTTCATAACTTCATCCTTCACAAAATGATACTTCCAGTCAATATGCTTATTACGCTTATTTATTCTTGGATTCTTAATCCAGTCCAGTACAGATCTGCTTCACTGGTCGTTGTATTATTTCATTTTGACCCAATTCTTTTAGCAGTCCTATTAGCCATTTGCCTTCACACACAGCATTGCAAATACTCATAAGCTCTGATTCCATCGTTGATAATGTTACCATACGTTGTTTATTGGTTTTCCAAGATATCAACAAGTTTCCAATTTTCACAGTATATCCACTGAACGACTTTGAATCTTTCATTGTGCACCAACTAGCATCTGAACTTACAATAGGCATTCCTCTATCCTTTGTGATTCTTAATTTCATGTTTTTTGTACCCTGAAGATAACTTAATACTATTTTTAGGGCTTGCAAGTGTATCTCTCTTGGATCTTTTGCATATTGTGACATTTTACTTAAGGTGTATGCTAAATCCAGTCGTGTGCTAGTCACTAGATAGTTCAAGCTTCCCAAAATCTCTTGATAAAACGTTTCATCTATTTTTGGTGAATTTTCATAATCATCAAGTTTAACACCTAATACTCCCGGGGTTCTCACTGGATTACAATTTTCCATATTAAATCTTCTGAGTATCTCTTGAATATACTTCTCTTGTTTCAGTGTATATCCTCCTAGTTCCTTCTCAATCTCAATATTCAAAAAATTCATTTTCCCCGATAATTCTCTTATTTTGATATATTTCTTTAATTTGGTAATCAGTCTTTCAATGACTTCATCAGATGATCATATAATTAGACAATCGTTCATCTTTAAGTCCTACATCCTTTAATATTTCGTTCAACTTATTGAACCAGCATCTTCCAGCCTCGGGCAATCCATATAAGCTTCCGGTTATTCTCAAAACATGTCCTCTATCTATTTCCAAGCCATCTGGTGCTTCCATAAGTACTTTGCATTAAGATAAGCTGTTTCAACATCTACAAATTTTACTGTATAATTATTCATAGCAGCAATAGATAACAATACTCTGAACGATTCTGGACTGTAAGAGTAGTCATAATCTCTTCCTATTCATTGTCTGGATCCGTCAACTACCAGTCTAGCTTTATATCTTGGAATTCCTTCATTTGTTTTAATTGAAAAAATCCATTTACTTTTTATGATGTCCTGGTCATTAGGTCTTTTTACTATTTGCCATACCTCATGTTCTCGTAACGAATTAAGTTCTCTGTCCATAGCTTCTTTCCATCTATATGAGGATTTTGATCTTAACCCATCATTATAATTTTTAGGAATTTCTTCTTCTTCCTGAATTATATTTACAGCATATTTAGGATTTGGCTTCCTTTCTCTAGAAGACCTTCTCACTCCTTGTCTCAAAAGTTTCTCTTCATTTTCCTTTCTTTCGCATTCTCTTCTTTATTTCAACACTTCATTGGTATCTCCACGTTTGCGACCTCTTCTTACATACTTATCACTTGCTTTGTCTTGTAAAATTCCCTCTTCATTTTCTTCAGAAACTGACTTCTTTTGTTTAGAGATTAATTCATCATCATGATCAATAATTTCATTTACTGCCCTTTCTGGAATATAATCTTCTTGCTCACTATCTTTAGAATAAACTGCAATATAATCTAATGTTTGATCTTCATTAGCATCTTCTTCAATATATCCCATCTTGTCTTCAACAAATGTTACATCTCTACTTTCTCGTGTTACTTTCTCTTGAACATCATAAACTCTATAAGCTTTCCTATCTGGTGAATATCCAAGAAATACAGCTAATTTTGCACGTGCATCAAATTTCCCTTTATTTACATTTGTGTTCCGGTAATAGACGGTACATCCAAATACACGCAAATGTTGCATAGAAGGTTTTCTATTCGACCATATTTCCAGTGGTGTTTTTCTTTTTCGTTTGGTTGGTGTCACGTTGTGTAAGTATGCCGCAGTCCTACTTAATAAATTTTCTAAATTATGTATTATGCAATTACACAGTTTTATTTAATTATTTACTTAAGTATAGTATCGAAAATTTTGATGTCAGTTGCCCTTTAATATCATAGTTTCATAACTTTGGGTAGGCCCATTAATATTATCATGGCTATTTCCCCTATCTTCAAAACCATATCCACATCTCTATAGTGGAGCTTCCAGGGCCACTATTTACATACATACAAGGTGTTGCAGATAACTACAGGGCAGTATAACGGAAAGCCTACCCGCTCGATTGCAGGGGCCGGCTCAACATCAAATGATAATTGGGTAATTTTATTTTGTTAAACTTGTTTATGATGTAATTCTAAAACTTTAGCTATGTACATCTCATACTTTCCTCATCCCTTTTCTTTACAGTAAATAGTTCTCTCATCATTTGCATAGTATGTAAAATTCCATACCTTGAGTTTATCTCCTTAAAGATTTTCCGTGCTTCCTTTGCTCTTACGCATTCTTTGATGTCATCGATGTATTCATCTTCTACTGCTGTATACAGGAACGCTAATGCTTTGTTGCTAATTTTTCTTTTGTTTTCCTGCATCATAGCTTCATATCCTGGGTCGACTGCTTGCCACATTCCTCTTTGTATCAGGATCGCTTTTGCTCTTACACTCCGAGCGTTCTAATTTTCACTGTTGAGTCTCGTGAACTTCAGTTGTTCCTCCATTGCTAGTTTTTCTGCCCCTCCTTTCAAATTTTCTTACATTTGATTATTTCTTATTTCTATGACTGCAGTGGAAACGTGCTGGGCCCATAAACTGTGAGAGTTTTTGATTTTGAGGGGTTTAAACATTGAACAAATTCACAGCCACACCCAATTGCTTTTGCACTTGAGACTCCTTTTTTGTGACTGTAGCCTGTGTGGTCTGTGATTTTTTGTAGCAGTTGCATATGCCAAGGGTATTGTTTATATTTTATTTATTTATTGGTTGCTAGGTATGGGTGGGGGCGTTGTAACTCTTTGTGTAGTTGTTTGTTTGTGAAAAGGGAATTTTGGCTGTTTATTTGATAATTATTCTTTACAAGCCAGTTAAAGCCCCCTTGTAACGAGCCCCCGTCACTTTTGCCGTAAGCTTGGATTAAAAAATATTACAGCAGTGATAATAATGTGTTTTTATGTTAAAACTAGCAAAGGTACCCAGCGTTGCCCGGGATAATTACACTTGTAGGTAAACAGAACAATCTCAAAATCTTAAATTAAATTTTGCAATATCTTAAAACTAAACACACGAAAATGCTTAGAATTAATACAGTAAAAATTCTTAATGAAAATTCAAAAAAAAAATTTTAAAGGCTCACAATGGATGGAGCTCTCCAATAATGTCTTACTCACGTAATCTTACTTCAGATGTACACTTAGTGTTGTTGCAATTTCCACTCTTCTCTCGATGTGTTGAAGCAAAACTTGGCTATTCATCACTTAGTGTAGTCTAGCGGTCGCCGATTCTTCTATTTACTTGCTTCCGATTTGCTCAATATACCACGGAGCTAAAGTAGTGCTTCCTCCGTCGTCTTTCCACTCTTTCTCAATAGTCTGCTAACTCTTCATTATCTCCCGTTACTGATCATTTTTAAAGATTTTCAAGAAATTGTTAATTACTAAGAACTCTCTTTTCTAAGACAAACCTGAATAACAGGAATTCTGTGCATTGTTACAAATAGAAACTTGCCATATTGCATCATCATTTTATGTTCATTATTATAATTCTTGGAAAGGATTGCTTTATCATTGCATCATCATTTTGTGCTCATTGTTATTGGTGAATTGTGCGTTGATACCATTGTTGATGGGAACACGACGGGCCTATTGTTGCACAAACTTTGCCTTGCATTTTTGGTCATGAGATATATTGTTGGTCTATGCAGAGTGTTTGTGAATTACGTGCTGATACCATTGTTGATAACTATTTTTGTACAAACTTTGCCTTGCATTGTTGGTCATGAGATATTTCTCATTAATATGCCTTGCATAACCATGAATATCGATTTTTTCTCGATATTTATTATTTTTCCAAAATCTGAGGTAGACAGTGACCTTCCTCATGCTTTGAAGGTCAAGTATGCAAAATTTCATCAAGATCGGAATAAAACTGTACATTTGTATAAAAAACAAACCTACCCACAAACCACAAACATTCTTCTTTATATATATAGACTAGAAGAGGTACCCGGCGTTGTCCGAGTTAATTACACTTGCAGCTAAACAAAACAACCTCAAAAAATTAAATTATAACTCCCAGTTGGTTAAATAATAACTCAATCCAACACAGAGCAAAGGGCCTATCCATTCTACGAAAAATATGAAAAACAGGAATTCTAGGTGATATACCGGGTCCAGATATTTTAGACTGAAGTTTTTCTTGCTCTTGATGTAGAAGCTCTTGCTCTATTCGAAACTCCCATTGTTCAGATGTTTCAAATGCCTGTTTAGCGAACCTTATCTATATTGATGTATGCATCTTATCTACGAAGAGCAGCGACCGTCGTATGCCAGCTAAGATAAGAAACCGTCGCCAGCAAAAAGAAGATGGCATTGGTGAGACTAGTGCTTTTTTTTTTTTTTTTTTTTCTTTCTTTTTTTGCTTCAGACGTCGGGTTCGCCCATTTAAGCCCCCATCTCATCATTGCCGGATCCTGTAGTGGAACAGTTGCTGTTCATGACAGTGTGTCTTACTAATTACGAGTCAGTGTGTTAGCTCTATGTTAATTTTAATGACATTGGTCGGTTATCCTATTAATGGATCATAATATTTGTCATTGTTCCGTATAATGGAGTTTTGGAAGTGTTTCACTGTTAACCACTGTTGCCTGGCTCAGTCGATCATGGGACCTCAACATTAGCGCTGTGTTCGAGCGGTGCAGCACGAGCAGGTAGATTTATTGCGTTGCTGATGTGGGACATGAAAGTTTAGAGGGGTTATGGCCTTTCTCCCCATTCCAACTCCACTTGACTGCTGAATTGGAACATAGTTGGGGGCGGAAAACTTAAAAAGGAGGGCGCAACGTGTTCTAGAGTCGCTCATGGTGGCCGTTGTGTCATGATATAGGTGTAGTCGCCTTGTTGCTTATGTGAAGCCCGGGGAGGCTGGTAATCCTGTGTGTCTTTTGTGCTTGGAGTGAGCACTTGCTCTTGATTCCCGTATGCTGACATTATGAGTGCAAGAACTGGGAACGTAATGTCAATTTGGCACCTGTGTTAAAGTATTTAGTTACTAAGTAGCCTACAGGAGTATTAAAATCAGGGGTTTTGGTATTATGAGGGTTAAGTGCCCTGGGGACCGTTTTTAACTTTAATTAAAAATTATTCATTTAATTTGCATTTGCATTATCAGTTCGGTAGGGGAACTTGTATTTTTCATTTGCTTTACTGGTATTAGCACTTATTATTGTATTTTAAAGTTTGTTAACTGGGAATTCCAATTTTATGCCTATATAATTGTATTTATTTAATAAACCAAAATAAATAATTGAGTAGATATTCAACATCTGTTCCTTGCATGGTGTCTAATCAATCAGTGAGTCCAAAAACCCGTACCCTACCTCGTGTGGAGTTGTCTCTTGTTCGGACTCGTTAAACGGTCCCTCCCACGCATGTGGGCATGCACATCTTTATTATTTTGGCTAACTAAGAATATTAGAACAATAACAATAATACAGACAAAGAAAAAAAGTACAGGGAGTGGCATCTTGTGGGAAGTATTAGTAAGTGCAAGTATTAATACAATTATTATTATTATTATTATTGTCATTGTTTGGGGAAACCAAACTCGGATCAAGTCCGAAAGCCAATCCCAGAGGCGGACCCAAAAGAGGGCCAAAGCCCAAGGGACTCAAATGCGAGGGAGGGAAGGTTATCCACTCGTGGGAGTATTGATGTTTGAGTGTAGGAATTTCCTTACTATGTGACATGTGTTTAGAATTGTGGCTTTCTGTAAGGTTTTGTATAAGTGTGGGTTATTATTATTATTATTATTATTATTATTATTATTTAACACTGACAGAATAAACTTTAAGTTATCAGTGTGCTAATTTCAGGACTCAAGTTGCATGTGGTTCCTTGACGATAATTGGAGTGTTCGGCTTCATATATGAGGGTAGCCCAGAAAGTAATGCACCACAATTTTTTTCTCCATCCCCAACAATGGTAGGAACGTGAAACTTAAGATATGCATTCTTTGAAGTTTTCAGAGTGTGTGTCCAAAGTTTCCATTTCTTCCGACAGATAGCGAACGTGCAGCAATGGAAAAACATGCCGTCTGTAAATGATGTACGTTACAAGCGGCATGTCATCATTGAATTTCTCATTGTGGAGCAAGAAATGGTTGGTAACATTCACAAACGTTTACGTGCAGTTTAGTTGCTGGGCACAGTGGGTGAGGCCATCAGAAAGCGGTTCGGTGGAGCTTCAAGATTTGCTGCGGTCAGGGCGGCCATCCTCGGCTGTCACACCCGAAACAGGGTTGGACAGTGTTACCCCATCCACCCTACAGGCCTGACTTAGTGCCCTCAGACTTTCACTTGTTTGGGCCATTGAAAAATGCCATTCGTGGAAGACATTTTGAGGATGACGAAGAGGGGATTCGCACAGTGAAGACATGACTGCGTGAACAGAACGAGGACTGGTACCGACAGGGCATACATGCCAATGTGTCTCGCTGGAGGAAGGCCATAGAACGGGACAGAGATTATGTGGAAAAATAGGGAGTGTAGAAAAAAACATCATTCGTTTGTGTCTATAAATTTCATTGTGTTCAATAAATAATTATTGAAAAAAACTTGTGGTGCATTACTTTCCAGGCTACCTTCGTATATGTTCTTCTGAATCACTTCCTGTCGTTTCCATATGAGCGAGTAGTCTTTTCATCAACATCTCCTTCTTTCCAGACATAGGCAGTCCTCTTTTTTGCAACTCTCCAACTCTTTTGCATTCATTTTTGCAATTTCTTGTTGTATATAACTATCTTGCGCAGTGGTCATTGTCTCTGTCGTTTCCTCGGTCCATAACCTGTTACATTTCTTTTTGTGCTATTTTGCTAAGGTGGATGGAATGGAACATTGAAATAGCCGAGGTTATTGTTTAATCTTATCGCATTAGCTTTTTTTTCTGGAAAAATAGGCACTCAACAATACAAATCTTTGATAGAGCTGTCATTTTTACAACATATTTATTTTTTTTGATAGAGCTGCTATTTTTGAACAAAATCATTTATTACAATACCACAGTATTCTGTTTTATCATCTTTGCCTTAACAGTAAATGCAGTAGGAGATTACCAATTTTGCACAAATTCAAACTTGGAACGTTTGAGTTGGATAAAGTTTTCTAAATCTGTAGACTGTTTTCAACATTCCATTTCAGTGATGTTAGGCAAATATTGCGCGCAACATTTGAGTTGATGCTCGAAACTTGGTTCAACCCTTGTAACTTTTCTTCCCTTGTTTTGTTGGGAAGGGTAAAAATACGCAATATTTTTTTTCTTTTTTTCCTGTTTATGTCGAATCGCTAGACCCTTTGGGTCGTGGTTGGCACTCCTGGTTCCTTTAACCCTCATTTAGCCTACCTTCGGTACCTCTCGAGTTTGTTCGGGAAAACTATTATTGGTACCATCTCGCCTCGGTTAAGCATTTTATCCCTCAGTCGTACGAACGTAAATCTCTCCACAGCGTTCTAAGGGAGGTTGCTGTGTCCCCCTCCATATGGTAATGAGAGAGATTACATGATGCCTTCTAGTAGCGTGGTATTTTTTTTCTATAAACCCTAATTTGCCTCAAAACCTACATACGGGAAAGTTAGTTTCCCTCACTTATTTGCCTCGCCAGGCTGTTAATTTGCACACAAAGAATTTTGGATATGAACGGTTACTGTTTTGAGCAAGCAGTTAATAAATGTCGTAAAAAGTTTTTTATATATTGAACCTTGTGGAGGCAATCTGTTGGCGACTACGTTTTTTTCTTTGATCCTTAACTGAATGGTGTGGGTGGCTATATTGGACTTTGACTTGTTTAGTCCTATTATTCTCTCTCCTCATTTTGAAAAAACCCCCAAAAAACCTTAGAACTTATTAGCTATTTATTGCCATGGCATGGCAATTAGCTATTTATTTATTGCCTGTTCAAACTAGTTGCATTCGAGATCGAGAAAATCAATTGGGTAATTTGTCAGTTCGTAATTGCCTCGGCTTTGATCGTTTATTATACGGTCTTAACATGTCTTAACATTCCTTTTTTATATCGTTTAAATTTTTTCCCTGGGTTTTGAATATTTAATTTATAAAATAAAAAGTAACAAAGAAAATGTATTTAATAATTTCAATTATCTCTACAACGGTTTGTTAAAATTATTGGCTTCTTTGTATAAGAGTTCTTTTTAATTGTTGTGATAAAAACACTTATTTTGTTATACATTTCTTGTTTTTTCTGCATGCGTTACGCGTGTTTTTTTTTCTAGTTTAGGTTGAAGCGTTACTAAGTTTTTTTGCTACACTCATTTCTGGTACGAGTAGAAAGGGAGTTATCGTCCAGATTTAATGTATAATGGTCCTCGGCTTGCAGTCTTTGCCTGTGGTCGTCCGCAACATTAGCTGTCCTATTAACCATGCTTTTAAATCGTCCAAGTTTGCACTGCACTAATCGGTGGAGATGCGGCATCGCCCAGCGTCCGGTTTGGCTTTTGGGTCGTCCATTGGTTAGTGAACTCATGATTTCTTTTATTTCATTCTACTTGAGCGTTAATCCTTCACTGATTTTTTTTTGCAATGGAGCGTGTCTCTTCCCTCGTTGCGGCCATTGTGTATAGACATTTTGCTGTACTTGTCAGTACGAAGTTAATCTTGTTTGTCGTGTTCGACGCAAATTCGAACGGCACATCATGAATGACGTTTCGAACGGTGTTAACCGAAGATTCGTTGGGATTCCACTCTTACAAGGAGACCACCAATCAACCTAGAGTCAGATTTTGATGAAACATGGTATGTAGGTAGAGGACCATATACAAAGGCCTCTGTTAAAATTCTAGCGTGAGGAAATTCCCATAGGCCTAGAAAATAGAGTTTGAAATTTACTGTAAATAAACAAAGAGAAAAAAAACTGATTCTGTCAGCTAGCGGTGCAGTAGCATAGTTTTTAATGTGCTTGCTGCTCCCACTTTATTGGCTGTTCGAATCCCTCCTTGTTTAATTTAATTAACTTGTCATAGCAACAGGAATGTTTTTTTCGAAAACAAACATTGAAACAAAGATTGTTTTGTTTTGGCCAAAAATTCTGTTTGTTAATTCATATTCAACGCTTCTTGACAATCGAATTTGTAAGATCATACTTGTATTTTTACAATCATATTTGCGTTTGTCATTCGAAATTCAACAGCAGTTATCATCATCAGTCTTTTTTGATATTCATATTTTTGATATTCATATTATTCATAATCATTTACCATAAATGCTCGAGTATAAGTCGCAAAATTCTATACCAAATGTTAAGTGAAAAAACGGGTGTGACGTTACTCTAGCCTAGCTAAAATTACCTGTCGATGGGCTGCCTATCGATGTTGATATAGTTTTTTCGTTACCAGCTGTTGCCATGTTTGATTGAATAGCAAACAAGTAATTATTTTATTCCACTTAAATATTTATTTGATAAATTTATTGTTAACAGTAATCACCTTTAGAAAATTATTTATCTTTGGATAAAATCGAGGAAACTAACTTCGAAGGAGATATAAATACGAATTCGCTTCAGTTTCGCTTCACATGCCGCCATTTTGAATAAATTAACGAACACAGCCACGGAGTTGCATTTTGCCCTGATGAACTTCAAACGAAATTAACTTATAATATACGTCACAGCTCTTAAATTTTATTAAATTAAGATGTATTTATTATTGTTTAATCGCCTACAGAATATTTATCTTTTCTCTTTACCCTTTGTTCCCAAATCAACATTTTGGTAGGAAGAGAGAGAGAGAGAGAGAGAGAGAGAGAGAGAGAGCAGGGATGGGCAATAGGCCTAATGGGCAAGCAGAGTTGTCATGACTAGGCCTAGTCATGACAGCGGTCACCTCCTGATAAAGGGAGATGAGAGCGGACATTCCGGGGAAAAAATAACGTGTGAAGAAAAAATTGAGTGCGAGCCAGTGTGAGAGAGCAAAGAACACTCATGTGGCATGAGTTCACGAGAACGTAACAGCAGCCAAGCTATCAGCGTAACCACGACCGCCTATGATGAGATGAGTAAAGAGCCACGAGACGCTTGATGTTGATCGGGAACGAGACAGCGCAGCAGCGGAGGTGAGTGCGCCGACTTGGGCAGCAGGCATCGCCAGCTTACGTGGGGCACAGCGGCAGGGAAGGAGGAGAGAGCGGCTGTTATCGGTAGACATGGGTGTATGGGGACGATAAAGCATAACTTCGCCTCCCGAACCCTGCTCTGAGATAAGCGACCGGCTGCCTCTAACTACTGGGGCTCCGAGCGGCGTGAGTGGCGAGCCTGTAGGCTGGTAGCCCATGGGGTGGTCTCCGACAGCCGGGCTGTTCAGGAGGACAGACTTGCCAACTTTTACGTTTTACACGTAAAATTTACGCTTTTAATACCATTTTACGTTTTTACGCTTTATATAAAGGATTTTACGTTTTTTCATAATTTCCTAGTTGGAGAAATGTTGAACTTCTCTACTGCATGAGTAGGCGATGGAACACATTATTACGGAAATTAAATCCTTAAAGTAGAACTATTTTTTCCATCATGAAGGGCGTGGTCCTCGAGATATTAGGCCTCCGTATCGCTTATCATTTCAATGTTTTCCTTCGTGTCAGCGGAAGTTCAACGTTTTAACGCTAGAGGAGGATCATCAGAGAATTAAAGGTAAAATAGATGAGGATGAGAGTAGTTCTTTATCCTTGAAGAGTGCCAAACTAGCCATAGAGATAAACAACTAGCGATCAAAAGTTGAAACTGCCTTGACACGCGATTTCAAGCCAGGGCCCGATGCGGATGCGGAGGGCCTAATATCTCGGAAGGCCACGATCAAGAACACGAAATACGCAAGTTTTAGCCACAAGTGAAATTGTTGATCAAAGTCTTTTCAGACTTTCAGAGAGAATTATTCGAAAGAATTTCCGTTCATATCTTCATGTTGAAAGGGAGAAAAATTTGCTTTCTGTAAAGTGAGCCGATGTGACTTCAACATATCACATGGTGGGAAAAATGCGATTACGAACCATGTCAATACCGCAAAGCACAAGAGCTACGTTCAGGCCGAGGAGAAGAATGCAACCATTGAAACTTTTTTTAATAAAAGCGGAAGCACAGGTATGGATGTTATTCGTGCAGAATGTTTGTTTACGGCTTTCCTTGTCGAACATAATCTTCCTATAAGTGTGTCAGACCATGCAGGGCCTTTATTCCGGATAATGTTTCCAACGTCCAATGTGGCAAAAAAGTACAGCTGTGCAAGGACAAAAACTACAGCAATTGTTGGTGAAATGGCAGCTGACAAAACTTCAGAAATTGTACAAATGTTACAGAGCAATCCATTTTCGATTTCAACGGATGGTTCTAACGACGTTAATTCGAAATTATAACCAATGGTAGTAACATTTTTTGACCAGAAGGAACAAAGAATTGAGACATATTTACTGTCTATTCCATCATTATTGGGCGATTCCACTGGTTTTAATATTGGAAAATTAGTTCTTAGTGAACTATCCAGATTTAAAATTCCTATTAATAATTGTATTTCCTTCAGTGCAGATAATGCTGCTGTAATGTTAGGAAGAAAAAAAGGAGTTGCAGCTGTTATAAAAGAAGAGCAGCCTTCATTATTTATTCTGGGTTGGCCATGTCATCTATTAAATTTAGCAGCACAGAAAGGCTCTCAAAGTTTACCTTTCAATATTGATGAAATTTTAGTCTATTTATTTTATTATTTAGAAAAAAGTTCTAAACGCAAAGAGGCTCTGGGTAGATTTCAGTTGCTGCACGATGTAGAATGTAGGAAAATTTTAAAGCATTCATCTACTAGATGGTTGTCTTTGGATATAAGCCTTGGAAGAGTAATTGATCAGTGGATCCACTGTTAAGCTGTTTCAAAGAAGAGGTAAAGCCTAAAATTCAAACTTCTTTATCATCATTTACAATCCCGAGGGTTGAACCATCTTACAAGCGTCGCAAACACACTTCAGACACAAGCCCAAGCTGTTCATCTTTACCATCCCCCTCCTGTGTACCTAAATCTGGCAGTGGTACTAAACGTAAACAGCCATGTCATCATTCCATCCAGCATAAAAAAAATCTCTTCAGTGATAGCTCACCCAACCACACCTGGAATTACAGATTCAGGACTCACTAAGGATGCAGCTGAAAAATTAACTAGGGAGGAACACCTTTTTATGTTTTTGTCTTAAAGTACTTCAAAGGCATATTGTTATTTTCTTTTGGGAGTTATTCAAGTGTTTGATAGTAAAAATTTAACTTTACAATCAGAGTCACCTATAATACATAACCTTACATAAGGAATTACTTTCTAGATTTGTGAAGCCTTCAGTTGTGATGCTCGAAATAAAATTTCTCTCATCACATTTGTTTGTTTGATTTTCAGCCAATTTAATATTTTACTATGACTTAGTTTATTTAATTTTAGCCCGGCAGTATTATTATATATATATTTTTTTGTATCATTTTATTTTTAATATTTATTTTGGCTGTCTGTCAAAATGATTTTTATTTACCTCAAAATATTTTGTAGAAATAATAACTTTTTGGGCAATTTTTCTGAGTAATTATATAATTGTATTTTTCTTTAAATATTATCTTTTCAAGAGAGTTTGCATTATCATAACTTATAATAAAACATAGAGCTCTATATTCTATAGAATCAGTTTGTGCAGCTTCAATTGGAGAATTTTAGATCTATTTTAGGGGACAATATAGACTTTAATAGTAGAATTGATTTGAAGTGGAACAGTATCAGGTTATTTAATGGTGCTGATGGACTTCCAAAATACGACAGAATTGGAAAAGTGATGTTAAGTATTTTGACGATACCTCATAGTAATGCTGCCTGTGAACGGGTTTTTAGTTTAGTCAAAAAGACTCATACCATGTTTAGAGCATCAATGTCAAACAAAACATTAGAACATTTTACCATTTTAAAATCTAAGAAGTCTACTGTTTGTCATGAGGAGCAGTTTACTGATCAATTTTTGGTTAGAGCCAAAAAGGCTACTGCAGCTTCACTCAGATCTTTTAATATTTAACCTTTTCCTTTAAATGTTATTTCATATTGTAACGTGATATTTTTTTCTAATTAAAAACATTAGTTCTGAAATTGATGTTTATGTTCACTTATTTGTTTATGCCTTATTTTGTTAAAAATATGTACTAAGTTATTATAGATAATGGGTTATTCATTGAAAAATTGATGAATCAGCACACTTATATAAATTCGCATAGGCCTAATTATAACGTGAAGGATTTTACTCTTTATTTTCTGAAAGTTGGCAGGTCTGGGAGGAGCACGTGCGGATTTCAGCGTGCGAGAGTAGGCGTCTCACTTACTGTGGGCGACATTAAAATTAGGGTCTATGTTAAATGAAAGTTTTAAAAGTGCAGCAATTCACCGGCGCTTAGGCATATCAGAATGTATACATTGTCGGCGGTTGTGAGTCTACTCTGAAAACGCACTAAATCATCAAAAATACTCAAAACTTTAAAGGAAAAAATTCTGCATTGTGAATAAATTAATTAACGAATTTTAATTAAAATTTTAATTAGTCTTAACCTTAGGCTGCTAAATCTGTTTCGTTGCCATAGAAACAACAAAAGGGGGGGGGGGGGGGGGTGTTACAATTAAATAAAACTTAGCAATATAAAGTATTTTGACTAAACGAAACCAAGCACTATACGATCACAATAAAGGCCAATTCTTAACTGAAGTATAGAGGGGTAGGACTACACTTAAGAGGGACAACTTGGGTATTGAATTAAAGGTGGGCTGGTGCTTGCTTTAATGAAGGGAGCGTTGCTAGACACCTTAGCAGATAAGTAGGTAATTAGGATTAAACAATTAGCATGGTGGGAAAATAATTTAAATTAGTGATTCTTGTGGCAGCAAGAGAAATGAAAATCATATCCCATGAGTAAATGCCACAATGTAAATAAACTAGTGTACACACTGCATTTAGTGTGTTTGTTTTGATTTTTCAGTGATGTAATTAGCATTATCGATTATGATGTCATGGCTTGAATTTTAAGGGGAAAAAAAATCTTGTACCAAAATTTACCTTAAATTTCGGGGGGGGGGGGCCCCCAACTTAAATTTGCGCGCGACTTATAATCGGGCATTTACGGTAATATAAAACCACGTTATTTTCAAAACATATTTTAAATTTGTGCTTGTCATTCGAAATTGAACAGCAATCTGATTATCGATTCATTGTCTTACTGAAATATAATTATCATCATACAAAAATTTAATTATCAATTAATTATCAATTAAATTAGTTACTTAAATTGCATCATTTGTCACAGAATTTGTAAGTAAATTTGAATTATTATATAATGTTTAACTGTTTAATATTCATATTGTTTTTTACCAATAATTTTTCTGTCATCTCATTTAATTCATTTAAATTCATCAACAATCATCATGTCATATGTATGTGCATTGCATATCATCAGCCAACTATCTGTTATGTATAATCATAAACCATATGATGATTATGGTCATCTGAATTGTGAAGAACAGCAACTTGTGATTTTTATACAATCATTGTTCACAGACCTAAAATATGGAACATTGGAACTTGAAGAAGCAGAAGCATTTGATGTCGAAGACGATTAGGAAACGTGACTTGAAGAAGAAGAAGAAAATGATCCATTGTATGATCCAGATGAAGATTACATACCTCATGAAAGAAAAGGAATTGCTGCGACTTAATCTGATAAAAAAAATTCATCAAATTTCTAATTATTATTATCTGAAGAAGAAAGATGTATGCTGGCAAAGAAATATCGAAAACAAAAAAATATTTTCGTTTAGAAACAGAAGCTAAAGTGTATGCAGTTGATTGATTATGTTAAACGTGATGGAAGTGTACATGACAAGTATAAGAAGATCCATGAATACGTAAAGGAGCAATTTCTGGTTAGTCGTTCGAAATGTGTTATTGTTAAAAAACCACTGATGCTGTGACTGGCGTCAATGAGTATTTGTATTTTCGAGTGGCTGGTTATGTAGTTTCTCTTGCTTTTTTTTTTTAATTTGCTGTGATGTCTGTAATTTTGAACTTTCAGTGTTGTGGGGGTGTTTCGTTGTGAATTGTGTGGAGTGAGGTTATTTGTGGAGACAACTGCGTGTGGGTGTTGTTCTTTTGTTCATTTGTATGGTGTGAAATGCAAAAAAAAAGTCACTATTTTTCTATTTTTAAAATGATGATTGTTGAGTGGAAGCTGCAACAATCATTGTTTTATGATCTGTGAAGAGCTTTGTTGACGAAGTTTTTCGGAGAACTCACCTGTCAACAGAGCTTTTCGGGCGCTTGTCTTTGTTAGAACGCCGCACGTCGGAATATCGTGCAGAGAAGCCTCAGGCGTTGTTGCGTTCGTCCTACCCCCCCCCCCCCTTCCGTTGCAGCAATATTGCTATGTGTTTGTTCCAGTTTGAATTTTATAAAATAAATAAATTAGAACAAAAGGATGTCATCAGTTTTACACACAGTGTAAGCTGATTTGCCATGCCGTTTTCAACTTGAGAGGATGCATTTCAAGCCGCCGTTTGGTACAGCTTCTATGGAATGCTCATTTGTTTTTTGGCCGGAGCGTGAAAAAAATGCTACTGAGTTGAGAAGCCTGGCAGATTGGTGAGAACTTTCCGATTTACTTGTTTTGTTCGTGTGTGATAATCTTCCCGATTTGCGACTTTCTCAACCACAGTATTCTTTAAAATAAGTCTTAGGATTCCTTTTACGGACCCGTAGTCGTATGTCCCTGCATAAGTTTATAGAGCACTGATAATAACTTTAATAAGCTACAGAGTCGTCTATATTACTCTGGGAATTTTTGCTCTTGAGATCCATATTTTCAGAGGTGATAGTGTATGCCCCTGGTGGATCCAACAATAGTGGCAACTGTTGCACATTTTGTTTATGCTCTCAATTGCTTCTGTAAATGATGGTAACCTGCTGTACATTTTTAGTATGAAGACAGGCTGCGTACATGGGTCCATGGCTAGAGCAACTTGTTGCTGGGTCAAATCTAATCAGTTTGCAAGGGAAATCATGCTGTCAGCCTTAGTAAACGTTTGTTGTTTTGCTCTTCATAGCAAGTAGAGGTTACGTTGTTGATGGTAGTGGAGGATAAGCGTCGTTGTTGAGAGTAAGGGGTTACCGCTCTCTCCCCTTGATTCCCTGCCTCAGGTGTTCTGAGCTAAAAGCCACCTAGGAGGAAAAAATATAAAGCAGAGCACGACGTGTTCTGGTTGGACCTCTACTCGGCTAGTGGTGTAAAAGCGTGTGTTAGAAGGTGCCAGTTGATAGTTCCTTGATGCTTAGGATGGGTCTTACCTGTTGGTGATGGCTCAGTCCATGGGCTCATGTGCCAGTCTTGGTCTGGAATAATTCTAAGGCCAAGTATAGTTTACTTGATGTGCAGATGTTTTGTTATGTTAAAGTCGTTATATGCTTTAGTGTTTTTGAAGTTTATTAGTGTTGGGGGCCCCAAAATTTCTATATATTTATATATCTTTTGTCAATTCTTAAAATTTTCATGTAGAATAATTGTATTTTCTTTTGGAAACGCTCGCCTGCTCCTTGATCTAAGAAACACCTCCCCGTGCAAGTCCGAACAACCCGCACCTGTCACTCGTGGGTGTGCATTGTTGTTGTAGGTTACTTTTGGCACCCCCCCCCCCCATGCGCCAGGGCACAATGCAAAAATGGATCCAAGATGCTATCATTCTTTACAAGCCATCTGGACAATTGCCAGTGCATCGTTTTTTGTTAGAATGAAGAAGCTACATATCACTATGCGTAAAATCACCAGATTTGTGACAAAATGACAAATTACTGGCAATCCACAGATAATTCAAAATGCAGAACAGTGTGTCACAAATGTAAATTCAAAAACAATAGAAGAAAATATACCAGATAATATGGTTTTTAACACTGATGAACGTAGATTCAATTATGAACTGGTATCATCTGCAACTTATGAAATGACTGGCACAAAAACTGTCCAAGGACAGGTTGTATCCAAACATGCATTGACTCATTCCTATTCTATTCAGGTTCATCTATCAAAATCTGGTTATTTAGGACGTAAGTTTTACATTTGTTTCCAAGAAACAACCAGAAATAAGTTTGGACCAGAAGTTGCAAAAGATGTTAATAGAGTAGTTGAAAAATATGGTAATGTGGTGGTCGAATGTTCAAAGTCTGGAAAGTTAAGCAAACATCACGTAAAATATCATGGTTCCAAAAATGTCTTGATCCAGATTTTGAATCTATTTCTGTGTTGATCGTGGACAGTTGGGGAGGACATTTGGATGCACAAAAACTAGCCACTGATGATAACAATTTGGATGTTTTGGTAATGCCTAAATCAACAACATCATTAATACAACCACTTGACGTATTCTTCTTTAGGCAATAAAAAATTTTGGTTAGAAGAATAAATGAAATTGTGCAAATTTTGTATTTAAATTCATCACACACAACAAAACCACATGATCGTCTATTCATAATCAAAATGCATTCGCTGGTGTACAATCAGCTTCAAGCTCCATGATATCGTCCAATGCTTTTATATGCTTGGAGAGCTTGCGGTTATGATGATAACTTTGATGACGTGCCTACAGCATTCAAATAGGTTAATCAAATTAACTTTTACAAATTATCATCCGAAAAATGCAATCTTTGTTTTGGAATCGCATTCATCGGCTGTACTTTTTGTAATGGAAGTGTTTTGTTTTGAACATTTTATGGGTGATAATTATTATCATTACAACACAGTTATTCAAAATTAATTTTAGATTTTGTACATTTTTTTTCATATTTAATTACAATTACATAACATTGATTTTTTTGCTTTTTAAATATTTTGTTTTTTAAATCGTATGTTTTATAAATATATGTCATAAATATTATTTTTATTTATATATTTTTGCAATTTAAATTAAAAATAATTTTAAATTTAAATTTAATAAATTTAATACAATATAAAAAAAATGTCAGAACAAGAAGGAATTCGAACAGCCAAAAAAGTGGGAGCATTTCAGCAAGCACGTTAACCACTACGCTACTGCGCCGCTAGCTGACAGAATCTGTTTTTTTTTCTCTCTGTGTTTACAGTAAATTTCAAACTCGATCTTCTAGGCCTATGGGAATTTTCTCACTCTAGAATTTTCACAGAGGCCTTAGTAGACGGTCCTCTACCTACATACCATGTTTCATCAAAATCAGACTCTAGGTTGATTGGTGGTCTCCTTGTTAGAATGGAATATTTATTCTCCCTGTCTAGTGACGTTTTCGGCTCCTAATTTTTTGACGCTTTCCCTTCTTCATCGAACTTTTAAACAGTGCAGTTTGACACTTTAATGGGTTGTTTATTTACCATGTATTTTTTCTTCTTTTAGTTCTAGAGATTTCATTGCAACCTCCTCAACAACAGAAATTCCTTTAAACGATGTATGATCTGAACTATGCCACCTTTGGTTTCTTTAGCTTACCGTAATTTTCGGGAGTAACGCCGCGGCGGCCGATACTCCTGGGGTTTAGCCCCCCCCCCCCTCCCATCACACACGGTTCGTTTTGTATAACCGCGTTTTATAAGAAATTCAATAAAGAAACCAAAATTCAATATTTATAAGATATATTTTATTAATGATGAAAAATAGGAAAGAAAATTCCGCAGCCCGGAATCGAACCTTTGGAATTTTCTTTCCTATTTTTCATCATTAATTTGAATATTCTGAGGTAAGGCGTACTATTAAACCCTCAGTGATCATCTAATGATTTGTTCTTTAATATTTTATTAGTCGAATCCTTCAAAATCCGAAGTTTCCGAATCGGAATGAAATAAAGATAAAAATTCTGACTGCAGAGGTGGGTCATTTTCTTTTTCGTCTTCCTCTACTACCACAGATGCGGGAATCTCTTTGTAAGGCAGGCCAGCTGCCTTGAATCCTGCAAAATTCGTTGGAGAGAGAAATTGAAACCAAAAGCGACCCCTTATATATATCGCAACAGGTGTCATACAAGCGGGCGTCGATTATTCTGATT
>JAHWFO010049047.1:0-12249 GCA_023313115.1 Rhysida immarginata
AGGTAAATGGAGAGGGAGTTATTCCTCATACATTTAGAAAAATAAAAGTTCTTTAATTTGTAAGAATTTCCACATAATGTTAAACGAAGTGAGCCGCAATAGCTGAAGCATTGTGTAAGCATCTATAATTTTTTCATATTAAATTACTAAAGTGATTCTACGTTATCGTCTAGTATTGAAGAAAGCGATTAACTACTATTAATTAACAATATGTATAACAGTAGTGAGTTTTAGATAACATTAAGCCTAACAGCATTATGCTCTTGATACAAATAAGCTATGGATAACAATAGATCTAACAACTCGTAATATCATATCTTAGCATTGGAGGATCGTCTACTGTAAGTATGCTTCAATCGGGAAAATTCCTGGTTAAATATCCATCTATAGCTCTGGCAGAACGATGTGCTAGATTTAGAGATATCGGCTCAATTAAGCTAGCATATGAGGTCCCAAGATTTCTGACTTCATCAGTCGGCATCATCCATGGAATTCGAGCTAACGTTTCACTGGAGGAGCTTCAGGCTGAAAGCAAAACTGATAAAATCATTACAGGTATGAAAGTCTTTCCCCCACCCTTTCAGGGTGCAAAATATACAAAAGCCACGATTTACTTCTGTACCCCCTCGCCCCCGGAAAAAATTTTCTTCGAGAATGAAGTATTTGCTGTTACCAGACCCCCACCACGCCCAATGCAATGTATAAAATGCCACCGACTGGGCCACACCAGAATCAAATGCTCTAACTTACCCACATGTTCCAAATGCACTAGTGAGGATCATGAAAGGAAGGATTGTATTGCTAAAGAATTCATCTGCATAAACTGTACTGGTGGGCACTCACCTTATTACAGGGGCTGCCCCAAATTCCGATACGAGGCGCTAGTTCGTACGAAGATGATCAATCTCTACATATCGTACTACCAAGCCAATAAGCTAGTGGACATGGAGCTAGGCGGAGCAGGACCCAGCCAAAAGACCTACGCTTCTCGACTATTCGAAAGAGACTCCCCTGCTTCTGATCTTACTCCTCAAGACAAACTGTCTCAAGACCTTTACAGCCCCTCTCAAAACTATTCTTCTCATCCAAACTACAATCAAGAGTACATGACATGTACAACAAGCGGCCGCGACAGTACACCACCTACAATGAATGTCAGTTTCCCCCCATCACCAGTATTTCAACAGAACGATTTCAGTGATAGCTTTGCCCAAATCCAATGGTCTCAGCTCTCTCCCTTTACAGCAGAGGCTGTAGCCCGCGACTCCTCAAATGACCCACAAATGGATGCAACTATAACACATGCCCCTACACGTGACCTTAAAATTGACGCGGCCACTTCTGACCGCGATGAAGCCTCCAGTGGCCCCTTAAAGATTTTCATCTCTACCATGATGGGGATGGTGCCCCGAACAATCAGCAAAACTCGAAGGGGGTGGAAAGCACCTTGGAAATAATGGAGAAAAATTTTCAACACTTACCTCGATGGTTTGTAGATGTCTCGACTTGGTTCCAGGAAATGTTATCCCCAATTCAACACACCTGCCAGCATGGCCAGCATGACCATTCTGCACCCAAAGATGATCAACGTCATGCATTGGAATACTAGAGGTGTCTTCGCCAATTGGGAAGACATTATTTTATTGCAAAGAAAAGCGGATATCTTTAGTGTCTGCGAAACATTTTTGAATGTGGACTCGAAAATGTCACTAACTCAATAACTTATCTAAACAATAGAAATCATCATGGGGGTGGCAACCTGGTTGCAGTAAATACACACATCCCCCATTACATTAACTATAAGAGACCCCTAGATACTATCGCAATAATAGACCTGGTAGTGTTTTTAAGGTTCCGTACCTCCGAATGAAAAACGGAACCCTTATAGGATCACTCCGGTGTCTGTCTGTCCCGATGTCACAGCCAATTTACTCCGAATCTACTACATCGAATAAGTTAAAATTTGGTACACATATGTATTTCTGTGACCCAAAAACGGACGTGTAACGTAAATAAATGAATTTTGAATATGGGGGTCACTTTTGGGGGACAAATTAGAAAATTAAAAAAAAATGTGTTGCAAACTGTATCGTGTGATATATCAAAAGAAAGGGCTTGTTGTGGGGGGGTCTCAAATATATTTTTTTTATAATTTTAAAATAAATAGTTTTAAAGTTATTTTAAAAAAAATATGAAAATTGACCATTCCCCCCCCCCTATCTCCGAAACTACTGAGCCTAAAATTTCAAAAAAAAATAAAGAAAATAGTTCTTTGCTTGTAGATTACAGGAAAGCCTATAAGAAGTCTATGGTCTTAAAATAACATGGTAAATCTCTCAATATTGTGCTATCGATCAGTATCTTCAGCTATTCCTGAAACTGAAACTGTTTTGTTCAAAATAAAAATTAGAAATTAAAAAATATAAATATAATGAACGTAAACACATTAGAAATAAAAGACAAATATAAAATAAATGAGTTGTTTTTCAATAATCATCTTATATATAAAATGCTAACTTCTGCTCCATGCCATCACCTTCTAAACTACAGGCCTCACAACAGACGGTGAAAACGTCATCAATATTAGGCCCAAACAATAGCGCTCTAACAAAAGATAATTTTATGAATACAGGAATCGTTATTTTCCCTTAATATTATTATTTAAAAATATATTAGTTCCAATTTTAATTATATTTTGCAAAATATTTTAGAACTATGTTGTTTTTGAGTGCATGAAAATTCAGGAAGAAAGAAATCATTTTTTTTATTACCTCCTTTGCTAAGAGCGCTGTTTTTTGGGCCTGATGACGTTTTCAACGTCTGTTGTGAGGCCTGAAGTTTAGAAGGTGATGTCCATAGTGCCGAGCACGGTCTATAGATTATTCATGGTCATCGAGCTCCATTGTTTAAATAAAGCTAAAGTTTCTAGCTCCCAATAGGGCGAGAACTATATTGAAAAGTGGCGCTGCATGTACAGTCGTCAAAGGGAAATAATCCACACTTGAATTTTACTCGAAGTTTTACCGTTTCAATATTAATTTATTTTTAATAATTTAATATTACATTTAGAGTTAGCATTATTAAGATTATTGAATTTAAATAATTATAATTAAAAAAGCTATTAAAACAACACAATAGCATGAAATGTAATATTCAGTAATAAACTCGTGTGGATTATTTCCTTTGGTTGACTGTACAATCGGCCCAAATACGCCTGCAGCGCCGCCCTATCGACAGACAGAAACTTTACTTTCATTTTCAGTTTCAATGAAGAACCTCTATCGCAGGTCACGGTCAGCCCTAGTGCGATCTATGCGGCACCTGGCGCGATCTGTTTTCCTTAGCTTCACGAAACAATGGAAAATGGCCGAAGCTCGATGACCATGAATATCTATAGACCGTGGTGCCGAGCAATCCAACCTTTATTGTTTCCAACAAACGAAAAAACATTATTGTTAAATTCCGAGAAAATACTGATGTCATAGTTTTTTTTACTCGCAGCCAACGTTAGCTAGCTTTTTAATATATCTATCATCATTAAAAAGAATTCGCGCTAGACTAAATACAAGTAGGAAAATCAAATTAAAATCCTAAATAAGTAATTTTAGCTATTTTAAATTCTTAAATTAAATTTAATTTTTATCTAAATTTTAATAAAAACCAGTTGCGAATGTGTGGTACTGCATTGCCAGAACGATGTTAATTAATTAACAAGAATGATTTTACCGCCAAAGCGGATAAAGGAAACACATTTTCATGTTATAGCTTCGTATATGGATATATTGAATTAATTAACATTTTAAAACACTTAAGAAGAAACAAATAAATAGGAAAACTAAATTGAAATTACTATTTAAGTAAGCTAATGTATAGAGAGAATTTAAACGAATAAACTTGAAGAACTGAAAGGTAAATGGAGAGGGAGTTATTCCTCATACATTTAGAAAAATAAAAATTCTTTAATTTGTAAGAATTTCCACATAATGTTAAACGAAGTGAGCCTCAATTGCTGAAGAATTATGTGTAAGCATCTATAATTTTTTCATATTAAATTACTAAAGTAATTCTACGCTATCGTCTAGTATTGAAGAAAGCGATTAACTACTATTAATTAGCAATATGTATAACAGAAGTGAGTTTTAGATAACATTAAGCCTAACAGCATTATGCTCTTGATACAAATAAGCTATGGATAACAATAGATCTAACAACTCGTAATATCATATCTTAGCATTGAAAGTTCCATATAGCACCATTAGGGCACGTGCTACTAAGCCAATAACCAATATCATTATTTGCTCGTTATATTCACTCATAGCGCGTTGTTACGAGTTATTTGATATATTACATGCCATATCACAATAGGTATAGCGGAAATTTTATTTATCCTCTTTACAAAAATAGTTTTGGTAAATTTTTTTTCAATGAGAATAAATAGCTTCACTAAAAAAAAAAAGCACGGTACCATATTGTACCACAAGGTTGGTTGGTTTATTAGAATTTTTGGCGTCGACTACTAAGGTCATTTTGCGCCTTCTACACAACTTATATCTGTAAGCAGCCCGGGACAAACACAAACATCCATGCCCTTGGCGGGATTCGAACCCACGACCAGGTGGACTCGAGAACTAGAAAGCATACGCCCTGGCCCTTTCGGCCACCTGGCCGGCGGTACCACATGGCACCATTAGGGCACGTGCTACTAATCCAATAATCGTTATCTTTATTTACTCGTTATATTCACTCATTACATGTTACGATTTGTTTGACATATTACATGCCATATTTTAGCATTGAAAGTTCCATTTGGTACCATTAAAACACGTACTACTAAACATTTCACACCAACATTATTTACGCGTTATATTCATTCATGAGACATCCTTGCACGTACACGTGCAATTAGACCAATACCTGCTATCACTAGTTACTCTTATATATTCGTTCATGATATGTTGTGACGATTTGTTTGATATATTACATGCCATGTCTGGTTATAGGAAGTTTATAAGGGGGTATCATAATAGTACCATTAAAGCACTTGCCATTATTGTACGTACTTATTCCGGCTATCTCACGTTCGTACTTGTTCGTGCTCTGTCCCATATTTAATGAAACAGACTTTGAAAAAGTTAATTCGTTTTCAAGTTATCGTAATAAATACTAAGCTCCCTAGGAATAAAAAAATTCTCTTGATTTAGAGACCGAACTGCCCTTTCAATAATCGTCAAACACGTGCATCCTGCACGCGCACCATCTCATTAACGTTTAGAGCACGCGCAGAGCCGAACCCATGTATGTTCTCAAAAAGCGTTTTCCCGAATGCGAGGATAATTCGTGTCTTCCAGCAATTCAATACATGTACTCTTTCTATTGCAATGCAATGAATTGTGGGATTGTCTACAGACAGACGGACGGACGGACGGACAGCTGGACAAACCGATCACATAAGCACATTTCTATATATAGAAAATGTGCTAAAAAAATCGTTACTCTATTCGCAAAGTCGGTCGGTCGGTCATTTCTTCAGTTTTTATTTATAGATAGTCCAGGGGGTGGGTATTGTGAATGCCTCCAATTCAAAGCATTTGGTGTTCAATTCTTAACCGTATATAAATCACCAAAATGCCTTCCGAAAATTGCTGTCGGATGCATTAAGAATGTTATCAGTGCACACGAAAAGATTATTATAGCAGGAGACTTCAATATTAATTTTAAGGACAAATCAAAAAATGAAATATCACAATACCTTCTGTCACTCGGTCTTACTCCACGTATTCAAGAATATACGACAAGACAGAATTCAGCAATAGGCAATATATTCAGCAATTTCCCTCTACAATCCGGTACCATACATACATTTTTTACAAATTTGGGTCAGATTTAAAAAAAAAACATGGTAGATAACATATTCACCGTACGGAACCCTCTCCACGCGAGTTCGACTCGCACTTGTCCATTTTTTTTTTAAATGCGTACTGGCGACCAATTACCCAAGTTGACAATAAACAACAACAAAGCACAAAATCGCACGGCTACCAGAAGGTGTACATTAGTATACCTAACTGGCTGTAATTGACGAGCCGTGGTGTGAACCTATAAGAGTTCGTACCACCAGAGAACGTACAAAAACAATTCTCGTTTTTATTTTTATTTTTTTTTTAAAGACGCGTCCTGGGCGCCAATTAGCCCAGACTGTCCGAAGAACGAAGCGGTCTGCTACCAGATGGGGTATATTACACTAATGATATGGCTACAAAGCTGTCACGTAGATTTATTGTGGCAGTGGAAGCTAATATTAGAATTACAATAAAAGACAGCTAGGTAGGCTTATCATAGGTAAATTTATTAATAAAGGACGTAATATTATTAATTTACAATTAATAAGTCAAAAAGTATCTTATAATAAAGAAGAGATAACATAAACGCATCCTCTAAACGAGGAGTTGCGGATACAGAGATAAAGCCAAAACAATAAAAAGAATTGGTTAAATAATTTACAAAGCTTTATCAAACTGTAATGAACATCCGTGCTCGCTTCCAGATTTGTCTGACTGGAATTAGTGAGCTTTTGTTGATAGTAAAGGTAAACAGAACTCTAGACCTGCGTAGGGTTAGAGAAAGTCCGTCTTTTGAAATAGGGATAAGAAACATACAAAGTTTCAAATACGTGCATGTAGCTCAGGTAATTGTCCACCGGAAACATGACTCACCTTTGCCCATTGATATGTGAAAAATAACTGCTGCACACGGGACCCCGTCCCCTAAGAAAGCAGCTACGCAATAATGGCGTTTAAGGATAGAGGGGCCTCCATTTGCTCCTGCAAAGAACAAAAGACCACAGTGAATAACATAAGTAAATAGCTACACGCGCGAGACTTTACGGAGGGCGAGAGAGTTTAAGGAAAATCTTAAAAGTCAGAAAGCAACTATTAAAATGAGCCAGCTTAGATCTATGCTTGAAAAATGGCGCCTAAATCGTCTTGGATAAAGGCATCCAGTCCCCAGGGCATCACTACGAAGTAGGTCGTCTCCATCGAAGTATTTCTCTCGCTGTCCCGTCGGATGAAAGGCTCCCCAGTCCAGACGGGTAGGCTAACGATGTAGCACAAGAAACGAAGAGTTGAAGACGACGGGATGAACGCTGGCCGCCACAGACGTGAAGGCGTCTCCTCCTGGCTGCGATATCCCACGCCGCTTGAAGCTGCTGCTGAACTCTTCCTCGTTTGCTCTTGTATTCGCTCCGTCTCAATGCCAAGCCTTGGCGGAACGTCTACGACGGTATCTGATCCAGAAGCCACCACTCGCGCCGGCTCGCTGGCGATATCTTCTGGTTCTACGTTGAGTGAGATAAAAGGAAAAAGTACATTACGATCGTGTAAAGGTACCCACACACGATCATGCCCGGCTTGCTGCCATGCTTGCCTTTCCATAACTGTCACTCCATGCTTGATAAGAATTCACCACACCAAACATGCCGAAACAGTCATTCCATGGGAACTTTATTGCATTTTGTTGAACGAATTTATTCGCCAATGTCTGCTGTGCAGTGATGGTGTAGTGAATTTACATTATGAAGTCTGCAGCAACTGTTATTGCAATGCTGCTTGCCGAGGACGATGATAGGCCTAAAATGAAAAGGAGCATTTGGTCTAAACGCTGGTTGCAAGAAAGAAAAATATTCTGATGTAAATCTTCTGGGTGAACTCGAAGCTAATGCAAAGGATGACTTCCTATGGATGAGTTCCACAAGTTTTCGAGAACTTCTATCCCTAGTTGCTCCTGTTATATCAAAACGCAACTGGCACTTCCTGCTGCACACGTATTTAGGCCAATCAGTGCGCATGCGCATGTCATTCCGGGAATGAATAGAGCCACACACGATCAAGCAATAAGTAGGATGTGTTCCTACTTTACGTGTGTTCTTATCTTCAGAAGGTAATAATGTATTTTTCGTGTTTATTTCCGCTAAATTAATAATGCTTTAATAGCAATACAAAAATAAAAATAGTTGACTATGATTTCAACGTTTAAAGATAATATCTGAATTTTTTTAATCGTTATATTCGTTTGTAACCTAGCATATCGTTTGTTATATTATTATATTTTTAAGCTAGTTTTTACAGTACATAAATACTGACGAACAAGTAAAAGATACAGGCTCATTTTTAGTTCACTTTATTTAACAGTGCTCAAGGAATGGGAGGAGGCCAGCGTAAGCAACATTTCCATTTCATCAACATCCATATCTTCATCACCTCCAGTACTTGATTCCATGGAAAGTAAATTAAAGAACTGCCTATTCCTGCCTATATATTCTGTGTCACCTCATTTGAAGCGCTCTCTAAAAAGATCGAATGAGATGACTTTGAAAGAGGAAGGAAAAAATATTTCTTTCAACATTTTAACAGACGGGACCCCGCCAACAAGAGTCGACGCTTCCCCAGAGCGAGCGAGCCTCAAGATTCGACGATAAAGGTGTCATGCAAATAAGGTCGACGAAATCATGGAATAAATAGCTCCCTATTTATTAAAGGGAATTAAAGGGAAGTAGAAGAGAATTAAATCGGAGCCACAGTCAGAGTCCGAAGTGGAATTGGAGACAGAATTCAGAGACCGACCTGATAATTGAAGACGACGACTTCGTGACTGTAATTTTGTGACTTTATTTGGACTTAGAATTTTTTCCACGGAGTATAAGATCATCGTGCGTGTGAGTGACTTTGTCCGAGTGTCACTCCCCCCGGTGAACCCCGGGGGAGGTTTTACCCCTCCCCCCCAACTTTTTTGTGACTTTATTCTTTTGTGTGGACATGGAGAAACTGGTCATGTTGATGGCGGACGGGCCATTTTCCGTAGCTACGTTCATGAAGGCGCTGTACGCCAAATCCGGTGTACCGCCTATATTAATGTCTGAGGACCCTTCAATTTTGGTATTGCAGAGACTCTCCTCCACGGAGTTGAGAATGCTCTGCAAAATCAGCGCTATTGCGGATCGCATCGTCGATGTGGAGTGCGTGAAAGTTGGCAATACCACCGTCAACTTTTATCACGCGGACCCTGGCCACCTCACAATCCACGTCAGGGGAATTTCACCGTTGTTGTCCAAGGCTTACATCAATAATTTTATGTCGGAGTTTGGGGAAGTGCTCCGTATATACCGTCCTGAGCACGCAGGTACTCCCCGACTCCAGGCCGGTGGCATATATTTTGATATGAGACTGGGCAAGGACATTCTAAGTTCCCTTTTTTTACATAGAGAACGTGTCTTCGTGTACTATAAGGGAATGAGGCAGTGCTGTTGTTACTGCAAAAAATCTTCTCATGTCAGGAGAGATTGTCCTCTCCTGAAGAAGGGCGTGAAATATTCGCGCATGGTGGGAAAATACCATCGTTGCCCGGAGAAGATTGACAGCAGTTCAGCAGAAGTTACGTTACCGTCTCTTCCGTTGCCGAGGATGACAACATCAAGTCAGGATGCAGAGCCACGACGACCGGTCCCGCCCCTGCCTTCTTCTCGTACGTCGCGGGACATTTCGCCTGTGCCATCTCCGCCTCCACTTCCACCTAGAGATGAAAATGAATTTGTAGCACCACCGCCTCCGTCTTCAGAGGTTACCGCCTCCATGGTGTGGCCAAATTACTGTGTTAGGATATGTTTTTTCCTTTCAATCGACTATGGACTCTATGCACTGGCAACAAGTGATTGAGAAGTGCATCACTAGCCTTGACCAAAACTTTCGGCTTTTAACATCGATGTTCGTCAAGGTGAGGTACATTAAAACGCATGTACTTCCAGTATTAACATCTAAATGTCTATTCACCTTACCTTCGACAAAAAATCTTCAGAGACTTCGTAGTGCGATGGTGAACTGTGTATGGGGAATGTCTTTTCAGCGACGTCATCCATTGCGAGCAGCGTTGCTGTTTATACCCTTTGAGAGAGGAAGTTTAGGTTTACTCGATATTAAACGATATCTCATTGCTGCCAGATTGGCTGCAGTAAATCGGGTATTCCTTTATCCTCCTTCCATGTGGGCGAATTTTGTTTTTTCGCATCTACGTTTTTTTCTTCAAGGTGAATAGGCTTCCATTACCTCCCTTGTTGCTAGTGGTTACTTATCATCGTCAACCGAACTTATACAAGACATTTAGACTTATACAAAGATATTGTGACTTTTTTGCCCATGTTGGGCTCATTACGTCTATCGTGGTTCTTCCAGCAGTCCGACCTAGGGGAGACAACTGACATCTTTAATTTCTTCCCTAATTATCCGTGGGCAGCAGTCATGAAGCTTCTACAAACCTTTGCTTTCGAAAAAAACATTGTTTAACTATCAACGGCGGCTGCTGCATCACGGGTTCTATTCTTTACAACGTCTTCAGCAGCGGAAAAAGGTCGGATCTGCTGGATGTCCTGTGTGCGGCTTAGCTGAGACCGTCAGTCATATATTTTACGAGTGCCCGTTTGGGAAGTCGATATAGGAATGTTTGAGGCGGCACTACGGACTGGCACACTTTTCGTATCAGTCTGTGCGCTGCCTCTTAAATGATTCTACCAATGAGCAATTGCGATCGCCTATATCAAAGAACTTTGCTTGGCCCGATGGTATCGATCGCAAGGAAATCCTCCAACACTTTCGTTTGTGTGGAGGAAAGTGGCCATTCAGCTTCGTTCCTTTTTACTTCTTGAATGGTCACGGCTAGGTCTGTATACGTTCAAGAAGCGCTTCCAACATCTAAGAAGTTATATGAGGTCATCACAGGAGACCGGACTTTCCACCTAACATTCCCGTTGGCCTTCTGATTCCTCGCCGGTCGTAAACTGGCCTCGTTTTGAGGCTGTTGTATAAGTTGCGCAGCCCCGTATGGGCTACCAGAAACTTGCCGCATGCGCGCCTGGACGCCTCGACTGTGTAAGATTTAAGATTCTAAGATTAGGCGTCCGCTGAGGCAACACCATCAGCCTTAGCTTCAACAGCGAAGACCACGCAGAAATTCCGATGGCATGCTCGTCCTATACCTTCACGTTCGACCTCGCCTACAATAGTAAAAAAGAATCATGGATATGCTGGCAGCGAGAGGAAAACTATTTGTCGACTTGAAAAGGCTACCGTTCGATGTCCGCTCATCGTCTTAAGCAGAATCGCCTTAGTCCACCGATCAACGCCGGAGACCGAGAGGAGAGAAGTCAGCAGTTCGCTTCCCGAGTCATCCGCCCCTCCCCACCGCCCGCCGATCGAGTCAGAGCGATTCAGTCTTCTTCACATAGAACAAGTAGATTCCAATCCCCATAGCCGCCTCTCCGCAAACGTAAAGGTCAGTAGAACTTTCATTAATTCTGATATAAACTTTTCTCAATTGGAAATTATTTCGGAGATTTTGCCTACTTTAAATGCCGGCTCTATACATTTGAGTGGCACCAGCCGTGATTGATAGGACTCGTTGAAACTTGCCTGTTTGGAGCATAGTCGTCATTCGGACCCAAGTACGGATGTTCCTCAGCCTACACCAGTGAATGTCTTATGCCCCAGCGATTCCGTCGGTGAGGCCCATTCAATTAATACGATGCAAGGTCGACTCGAAGAAGAATCTTCGTTCTCATTTACCTGCACTCTTCCCAGCAACATCGCCAGCCCGACGATTACAGCTCAGCCACATTCTTCGCGCTCGGAGACGCACGTGGATCATCAGCACGCCTGTTCTTCAAGTTACTTAGCCGGCAGCGTCGAGGGGGGCCCCTTTCGGCCTGTCGCGCTTGGTGGGCAGCGACGCGTCGTATGGTATTTCAACTTTTTTGATAATCTTAGTTAAAAGTTTATTTTTATTTCGATAATATTGATGCATTTAAGAAATTGACATTTCATTAATTTCTGTGTTTGACTTAATAATTCCAGCCCCTCCCTCCGAGACGCCAAACCTGTTAAGGTCGACGTTTTCACGTATTCCAGTTGCCACGTACACTTACCTGCCGACTCAACCATTCTTCCCTGCGCAGCATTTCTTCAACCAAGCCTTCATCTTCGTCAACTGACGCCATTTCTTCGTTCCAGGCCGATACGACAGGAAACTTTCACGAAGAAGCAGGACTTTGAGCTAATTTAACTTACCCGATTACTTTCAAAAGTTAAAGTAATCATTTATGTGAAGCATATTAGACTCATGATTTATTCAGTTTATTGGGACCCCAAGCAACAGAGTTAGTGAGCAAAGTGGTCAATGTTGAAGGGGGGGGGGGGGGGGGGGGGG
>JAHWFO010049049.1:2131-33148 GCA_023313115.1 Rhysida immarginata
CATTTTGACATGGCCATAAAAAAACTACTGGACCAAAAGCTATGATACTTGGTAATTTTATACAAGAGGGCATGGGAAGTTCATACCCACCAAAAAAAATTAGTTCAAAAGGTCACCACCAGCATGGAATGGCGCTTTATGCAATATTCGTATACGAAATTAGACAAGAAGACACAGGTTAACAAGTCTTTAATCGTTACTAAAATTAGTTACATGACTAAAATTATTTCTTGCCAATTTTTATGCTCCCTACTTTAGTAGAATGATGCTTAGTGTAATACAATGCTGGGACAAAACTAATTACCGTGCAAACTCAACACCTCCTAAAAAGAAAGCCTGTGCACTGAAAATTCATACATTGTTACATCATCGTAAAAAGGCATTGTTCATCGTATATCTACCAATAATAAGCCCTAAATTATGACTTCTTCTGACCATGTAACAATGTATGAATTTTCAGTGCACAGGCCTTCTTTCTAGGAGGTGTTGGCAAACTGCGCGCGGGCCCAGTTCATAATAATAATAATATCAATAATAATATAATAATAATGTAACCAAAATACATTAACAATGAATGGAAAAGTATTGTTTAAATTTTAAATAAGAATCCCACCCACTGTAAGATATTTTAAAATTTCAGCTGTCTGAGAGGATGAAAATCGATTTTAGTTAATTAATTAATTAATTTATTTATTTATTTATTTATTATTTAATTAAGGTTACCAACAGTGTATATCCGGACAGAAAGACAGACAGACAGACACGTTTCCCCAAACTGATAGCATAAAGCAGGTTTCGGGACTTAATAATACGAAGCATATTTATGTCTGAAGTTGTGTTACGCTATTTAAATAATTTACATGTCATTGTCATGCAACATTAGGCATATTCCATGAATTCTTCTTCCCCCATTATTTCTACTTTATTATGAAACTAATTTTGTATTTGTTCATTTGGGTTACGAACACTAACATAACCCCTGACAGGGAATTAGTTACCTTACTTAAACCTGACAAAATTTCAAAAATTTAACACTCTCAAACTCATACCATGTGAATTTTGGTAAAATACTGAATGGAATCAAAGTAATTTCTTGAGCCCACCTCCTTTTGAGAAGACAGCTTTCTATTTGGCCTGCTGTGAAATTAAATACCACTAAAAATATCCATGTTTACTTACTTTTCAAACCCGCTTATCCGTTAGGGTCGCGGGGGCAGCAGCCCTATGGAGGATCTCCAGCGATCGCGATCTTCCGCCATCAGGCGCATGTCCTCCCTGGTAATATCCAAGCGACTCGAGCCCAGATTCTCCATGTAGTCTAGCCACCTGGTTCTGTCTTACCCACCGGCTTGGAAAATAACAACTGCCTAGGAAGACTAGTTTGAGGCATCCGTATCACGTGGCCATACCAGCGCAACTGAGATCTCTCAATGCGGAGAAGTAGCGGCTCAACTCCTAAAGATTCCCTTATAGTGCTGCTGTACACTCTATCTAGTAGGGTAACACCTGCCACACCTCTCAGGAATCTCATTTCGGCCGCTTGTATCCGCGATCGCACTCTTTCGGTCATTACCCAAGCCTCATGACCATAGGTGAGAATGGGGACAAAGATAGATTTGAAGACGGAGAGCTTGGCTTTGTTACCCAGCTCTCGTTTCGTTACCACGGATCGCCACAGTTCACGTCTGACACAGCTTGCTGCACTGATCCGAGCATCCAATTCTTTCTCCTGCCGTCCATCACTCGTGAATGCAATCCCGAGATACTTGAATTTCTCCACCTGTCTCAATGAGGCTCCCCTAACATGGAGAGCGCACTGAGCAGGCTGTCTTGAAAGAACCAGAACTTCGGTTTTAGCCACACTGATCTTCATCCCAGCTTCTTCACATTTGGCTGCAAACCGGTCTAGTGCATGCTGAAGGTTCGTGCGAGAAGACCCAAGCAGGACAAGGTCGTCCGCAAAGAGCAACCATCGGAAACGATTAAGGGCCGGTTCTACCAACCTCGAATAACTCCTCAGACAGCTATCCAAGATTTGAACTTAAACCCGGTATACCGCTTAAGTTGCGTTCTACCAACATTTTTTTATCCCTCGGATAACTGTATCTGAAGTATAGAGCACAAGCAATGTAAGGCGCACTGTGATTGGTCAGTTTGATATTTAGTGCTTCAATCTATCGTGAAAAAACAAAAGTATTTATTCCAGTCATTGCCTAGCAATGACGTGTATTAATGTTAGAACACAGCCAACACCACCTAGACAAAAGGCCTGCGCACAGACACGTCATACATTGTTACATCACACAAAAGCGGCTATTGTTAATCGTATTTCTACCAATAATAAGCCCTAAATTTGGCCGTTTGATGATGATGTAACAATTTATAATATTTCTGTGCGCAGGCCTTCTGTCTAGGTGGTGTTGCACAGCCCACTAGTATATAGTACAGAGGGTAGATTATCGCAAGCGATAATCTGTGGCACCTACTCCTACGAGGGAGTTTTGCGCCATCCCGTTAAATAACGACTGCTACGAGATGACAGTAGCAGCCGGGACCGACGGCTTAACGTGCCCTCCGAAGCACGGGGGGTTTCATGATGGAAGAGCTGCTGGGGATAAACGAACCAGAGGCTGTCACCAACTGCTGGAAAACCAGCTATGGTCAATCGGCAAAGGGTCAGACTAAAGTCCCCCAACAGCCGCGCCCCAAATAGCTGTCCCGCCAGCAGTGGCCCTCAAGCCCTGGCCGTCACCCAACCAGCAGCTGGCCGCGCCTGAAGTTGCTGAACTCCATCGATTGGCAAGCCAACCGACGAGACAACCAGGCCACGGCCACCCCCTGCACAGCCCACTAGATAACAGGCGCAACAGGTGAAACAAATAAGTGTCTATGCGTGAATTTTAAATTTGCTTAAAATTCATAAAAAATGAAAGAAATAGTTTCAATAATCACTTATTGGAATGTAAAAAGTTTATTAAGTTGTTTTCATAAATAAAAAAACGGTTTTTAATAGCTCAATTTTATCATTTGACCAAGTACGCATCTGATTGGTTGTGACGTCACTAATCAGCACCCAACGCCAAGCTAGGCCTTTAACGAGCCTGCAGCTGCAGATTTGCGCGCATTTAAGTTTTTCGTGCTACTAACAACAGTGCATTTACAGACGAAAATGGTCAAACTAGATGAAGGTATCATTGAGGTATGATCAGAAAACCTGCTAAAAGTAGATTCGTTAATATTGGCAGAGTTTTTTTTCAAACAATGAATGCTTTACAGTAGCTGAAAGTCGTAGATTTAAAGAAGCTAGCTAATTCGTCAAACAAACTTCTCACGTGATTTAAATAAATGTAGCAACAAAACTGTGGATACTTACAGTCAAGAAGAGAGAGAGGTCCTTCCAATTTTCCACAATGTAATTTATTAAACCATAAATGTACATTTCGATTGCTATGCAATCATCGTTCAGTATGAGGCAGAGAAAGAGCAGAACAATGATTCTGCTCTTTTTCTCTGCCTCATATAATGTATGAAGAAATTTATTCATCCATCCTCCTACTGAACGATGATTTCATAGCAGTCGAAATGTACATTTATGGGTTAACAAATTACGTTGTGGAAAAGTGGAAGAACCTCTCTCACTCTCTCTTCTTGATTTTCACGTGATTGTTTGATACTAAATTTGTTTGTTACTATCAAAAAATAATTATTAATGACTTATAATATTTTAATAAATAAGTTTTATTAAATTGATAAAATTAAGTAAAATTCTGAAATTGAATTAAATGGATTTTTAATACGATGAATAAATTTTTTGTAACTTTTTGTTATTATTATTATTATAGACATTGTTGTTGTAAGCTGATTTTTTCACTGTCATAAACTTATCAGTTTGTTTTATCGGATATGGACGTGAAACGTATGGAGATGCTTTATATGATATGTTCAAGTTAAACGAGGGACTATAAAATGCATTGTAAGTGTAGAATTTGTCCATCAAACAAAACTACATCAAAAAATTACACAGTTTCAATGACGATTGATGAAAAGGAAGAGAAAGTTGTGGATGTAAAGTGTCATGACTGTTTTACTACAGAAGGTAAACTGTGCTATCTTAACGATAAACTTGTATGACTGTTGTTTGACACTATCCATTTTTTGTGCGGATTAGGAGCTAAAACATTAGCTAGCATCGAGTAAGACAATGCAACGACAAGGCTGTGATGGCTGCCGCGATCGTGTTAGCTGATTTATGACGTCATGTGAGCTGATTGACAATTCAGTGGGTGGGGCTAAGTAGTAAATTATAAAAATTAATTATAAAAAAACGGCGAGGATTTAAGAAGCTAAAATTTTTGTGTTTTATCTAAGAGATGTGTTCTTTAATTTGATAGTATTTATAAAAATCATGCATAGACCCCATTGGGAAGCTCCATCGCCTAGAACTGTCATGGCCGAA
Organism: Rhysida immarginata; assembly: GCA_023313115.1. Lineage (NCBI taxonomy): Eukaryota > Metazoa > Arthropoda > Chilopoda > Scolopendromorpha > Scolopendridae > Rhysida > Rhysida immarginata. The sequence continues at coordinate 6,588 of JAHWFO010049049.1, forward strand.
AGTGAGTGAAGATGATGCAAAACACATGGCTAAACATGAGGGTAGCTGATTAATAATTCTTTCATACACCGATCACGGACTGATAAGTTTATCTTTTCGTTAACTTTGTATTTTAAGTATTTTATTATATTTTAAAACAGTTTTTCGATCATGGTTCCAATTTCAATTTCGTTTCGATCGTCTTTCGAAGTTATGTATTTTCATTTTAGTTACGTATTTTTGATTTATGCTTGTAGAAAATGATTCTTGATACTTTTTCGTGTCAGTTTGTACAGTTGTACGCAGAACAACGTTGAGGAATGGTTTTGAATTAATTATTCCTCGAGCCCAAAATCGTCAAAAACAAAGCAGCCAGACAGCTAACTACTCCACGGCTCACTCCTACCCAGACTATCATGGCTTCAATTTGCTTCACTTTGGTGGCGCTGTTAACAATAGGATTCGGAATCTATCTTTAATATACGTCATTGGTGCATAGCCTACAATGATAAGAGAAAGCCCTCTATCATGGAAAAAAACGAAAGTTTTCCAGTCGGTGTTGACCTTAAAATGCGGCACGGCAGAAAAAACAAACGCGAAAAACAAATTCAGCTGGAGAACTCAGACCTCAGAGACGCAAAACTTCAGTTTCGTTTCTCCTTTTGGGGGCTATGTTGTCGATCATTGAAAATGAAATACAGACAGGTAATCTAGATCTAATCTGCTGTTTAGTTGCACCCTAAAACTTATTCCTATCCTCATAGTTTAAAATGGTATTTATGTACCCAGAGGGGGGATGGGGCTGAGGGGGCTGCAGCCCTCCCCGAAATTTTCCACTTTGTCAACTATTTCTGTTGCTCTGGGGGACCCCCCCCCGCTAGAGTAATAAGGCCAGCCCCCTCAGCCCCCCCCGTCCGAAATAAAATTCTACGGCCCTGTTTATATAACACGAAATACTATGGTTTTGAAGGCTTTTTCAAATCGAAGCGGACCGGAAGTACCGCCATTAACGCTCGTAAATTTGAGTGTAACGATTCACTATCCGAAGAATAAAGTAGCTATCCGACTTCTAGAGGACCGTGTAACTTTATCAGGATATCTTTAGTTTATTCTGGTGTTTATCTGAGGATTTATCCTATCTGAGGATAGTAGAACACCGTTTTGACTTATCTGAGCTCTATTCCAGTACTTATTTATCCGAGGATTTGTAACCGGCCCTTAAGGAAACTTTTCTCCTATGCAAGTCATTATCAGTTTTTGAGAGGATATGAATAGAGACTTTTTGCAACCTCAAACGATATGCGAAATACGAAAGACGAAATGCAAAAGGTGACATTTCTTCTTTCTCATTTCATATTTTGTTTTGAGAGTTTTTGCACCCGCGAAATAAGAAATGCGAAAAAGAGAAATTCCAGATTTTCGATACTGCCAACATCAGGTTTTACTTCTACACTGCTCAGCTCAGTCTGATAACTGATTATCAGCATCATGGCAGCAAGGAGAAGTAAGTACAATTAAAGTTTAAAGCTATAACTCGTGGTGAGATTTAACATTGGGTTAAACAACTGCGAAGCAGTTTCCTCGTCGGACGCCATGTTGGTTAACGCGAGGGACTTACTGTCAGAGCGTGGAGGTTGCACACAGCACGCATGCGCGACGAAAAATTTGGTTACCAAAGGTGGCAACGACACCTTTTAGAATTTTCGTATTTTGTTCGACAAAACCTGGCATGATCAAACGGTACATGGCAGTCACATGACCAAAATGCCACCTAACACACATTTCGCCTTTCGTATTTCGCATATCGTTTGAGGCTGCAAAAAGTCTATAATAATTCTTGTTTGTATTAAGAAATAGGGACTCTGGTATGACCATGGATGAAGAAAAGATGGATGGGACACTCATATGCGTCGAGCGTGAGTTATTTTTCAGTGGCGCTCTCTGGCGATTTGCGTAATAGTAAACCAAAATTGTCTGGGAAATAAGAAAAATAGTTTCGGTTTCTGCTTTGTGTAGTACTAAACCGAAACTTAACCACCATCGTTTCGATTAAAAATGAAATTCATATATCAAGTGGATTTTTAAGATAAAAGTGTGCTTAAAAAGTTTTTTTATAATTTTTATTTTATTGTTTTTAGTCTATCCTTAAGTTTATTGACCTAATCTAAGCACACGATTATATTTAGTACTACGCAAAGCTCCAGATGTCGCCCCAAAAACACACTCACTGAGGAAGGCAATGGAGTGGACGCGAAATTACAACTGCGTTCTGCTAATAATTCTAAGCATTTTTACAGAAGGAAAGGCTACCATTCGTTTATCTTTAAAGGTGTTATTGTATTAAAGCCCTATAGAGATAACAAAATTAGTTTTTTCGTAATACAGGGTGATTTACATCGAATGTAAAATACTTAAAGGGGGTATTATAGAGGTTAAGATAAACACAAAACGTCCTATGAACATGGGTTCAAATATGAACGATAACTGAGATATGAACAGAAATAAAAATACCGCCACCAAGATCAACAAGTTAATAACTCAGGTTCTGTAAAGCCTAGATTAATGCAATTTGAGGAAATAACAAGGTACATAAGACTGTGTATACCGTTAAAATTAGATTGAATTCCAACGAGAAGTTTCCGAGTTACACAGTCAAAATTGTGACAAGTGCTAGTTAGTACTCACAAGTGAACACGTATTATGATGTTGAATGAGTTACTTGGAAACTTCTTGTTAGAATTAGATCAAATTTTAAAGGTATACACAGTCCTATGTACTCTGTTATTCCTCCAAATTTCATTAATCTAGGCTTTACAGAATCTGAGTTATTAACTTGTTGATCTTGGTGGCGGCATTTTTATTTCTGTTCATATCTCAGTTATCGTTCATATTTGAACCCATGTTCATAGGACGTTTTGTGTTTATCTTAACCTCTATAATACCCCCTTTAAGTATTTTACATTCGATGTAAATCACCCTGTATAAAGATTTCTACCAGCTGATTTGTTTCATGCTTAGTGCAGTCCGACCATACCATCCCGTTCAAATGAGTCTGAAACTGACAAACAGTTGTATGACTGTGTATAGGCTCCAAACTACCTTTACAAAATGAGTCAAAAGTTAGTGGATATAGCTGTCTTTAGGAAATTGTCTAAAATGAACAATGTCATTATGCTACCAGCAAATAGGATAAATGCTTTATCTTTTGTGACGGTTTTAACCCCTTCAGTCACCTTGGCAACATATGTTTCCAACTTGTATCTTGGACGTTTACCTTGTCAAAAGTGCGGTATTTTTTTATGTTTTGTAAAATTTCGTACTAAATAAATGACACGAATAAAATCTGTTGATTCTCTAATAAATATGTATATTTTGGTAGCAAATATAGCCATACATGTAAAAAGATAATAAAAAATGTTAATAAATAAAAAACTGCTGGTTATGTTTAATGTAACAGTATCAATATAATAAATGTAAAAACAAAATTTTTCCAATCGAATTTAAGGTCTGTGTCTGAAGGGGCTACAGTTTGGCCGCTATCCTGAAATCCAACATTTAGGTTCAAGATTCATTTTTTAAATGTGAAATCCACAAGGAAGTCATGTGGCATATCAAATCACACCAGTTTTTACACAGAAATTCAATTATCTACTGTGGTTACAAATTATTAAGTAGGGGAAGAATGGGGCTACTTATTGTTTTCACAATGTCCGTCTGTCCGTCTGCCCGTCCGTCCGTCCGTCCGTTCGTTCCCTTCATAATTTCCGTATTTTTTTAAGTAAAGGTTGAAATTCGGAATGTAGCTTACTATGTGCATGTGCACCTTCACTATTTAGTTTGGTTTTGATTGGCCCACTGGGGTCGGAGTTTCGGGGGCGGAAATTAGAGGGAACCAAATGGTCTACGCGTATTATGTATATAAAAGAGTGAAATTCGATATGCAGGTTCCTCTAAGCATGATCAACATTACTTTAAAGTTTGGGACAAATTGTCCCTATAGGGTCGGAGTTGTGGGAGTGGCAGTCACTTGGTCTTTAGAACTATGGCAACATATGGCATGTCATATATCATTCGATCGGAAATGATGAGAAACGAAAGAAGATAGAGCTCTTTTTCATTTTCTAATTAGTACTTACGAAAAAATCAATTTTTCGATTAACCAAGGGGGGGGCGGGGGGCTTAAAAAGTGCAGATAAAAGGGTAAAAATAGATTACCTCAGCGCTTCCGCTACTTTCCTATACCTTCCTCGGGAGGATTAATTTCTTGTTAACAAAACATTGACACTCTCAAAAAAAAAACTGGGTTACAGCGGTAATACATGTGCTCAATGTGTTTATCCCTGCTTAAGACGCTTATCTATTCATTATGCAGGCGTTGGGGGTCATGCCGTCACAGGCCTGTAGGATGCGTTGCTAAAGGTGAGATTTGCTTCAGATTTCTACAGCATACATAAATTGTTTCCAGCCGCCCCACAAGTATAAATGTAACTATGTGAGGTCTGGGGAACTTGACGGCCACTCCTGAGGACCCCATTAGCCAATTTAATGAAAAAAATTGCACCATACTGCCGAAAACTTGGGGATCTGCCATCTTCATCAACAGTGTTCTGTACAATCCGCAGATACGCATCAGTATTCAGGGTACTGTCTATGAAAATTGGTCCAATTAAATGGTTGCTCCATATCCAACACCCATCAATAACTTTGACATCACCAACAACTTTGGATGGATCTGTGCAATGAGAGTTCGTATCGTTGTTCCATATCTCATGTTCAGACGCTTCACCTCAAAAATGATGTAATTTGCCTCATCACTGAACACAATGTGAAGGAACCAGTCGATAGTTGTCCACAGCCCAGGTGCAGCCAGGCACAGTCCGCAGTCCAGATAGCTTTTACTGCATCTGAACTTTGAATCCTTCCTATAGATGATTGGCTGAGTCCATACTGTCTTGTGGTGACTTGTGGACTTATTGCAAATTCTGCCAAACCATTGTTTATCGGTCGATGTTTTCGGCCGGCCTGTACGAGATGTTCAACAGTCCCACCATCTCTGCAATGTGATATCACATATGGCACGATAGTCTGCGTAATTGGATCTTTTTCGTTGAAATCAACAGTAATGACAAGGGAGACTTGTTTATAATTATATTCCTAAGGTCACAACGGTCATGCTGAACCTATCTACGTATGCGCTGTAGTTCATTACAGGTCATGGACCGTTTCTACAATACCTACAGAGGTTAAGCTACCGCACGATGACCCGTTTTGTCCTTGCGGCAAGGGGTAACATCACCCGGACCATATCTTGGCTAACTGTGAAAACCCGGTCATCGTAAAAGCACGGGAGGAGCTACATGGATCACTCAAAAAAAAGGATTATTGTCACGGAATTCCGTCGCCAATATGAATTCCAGTGACGGAATCAAGTGCTTTCCCTCTCGCATTTTCTATGCGTCGAGTAGGAGGAAGAAGCGACGTAAATCTCGTCGTCTTCAACGTCAGCGGCAGAGGACGAATGAGAAGGGAGAGAAGGAATTGGGAGTTGAGGACGAGCGGAATCGACATCAGGAGAGTTGCTTTAGAGGAGCCGTATGGAACACACGTAAAGAGAAATCGAGGAGCCCGATTAACGTAATTTCAAGGGACGTCAGCGTGTTGGCTTCGGGGAGTGATAAGCAGGAATGCGGCCAAGCAAGGGAGACGACGACGGCATCTCCGACGGGCGACGAGCCCTGTGCGTCGGTGGGCGTTGCGTCTAGCGAGAACTCCGCTACAACGAAGTCCTCATCGTTAATACGTGGCAGGAGAATTGCGGAGTTTCTTCTCTCAACCGGAGCTGTGCATTTTCCCGAGCTGGACGGTGGACTTTCAGGACTGGCGTCAATTACCTGGTGAGTGTAGAATTTCACGTAGGTTTGTGCGCCCAACAGGTATTGTCGGTTTTTCCTGAACTCCATTTTTATGAGTTACGTTATTCCTCTTCCGTGCATGGATTGTGACCATGTCGCCTATCGTCTTACGTTTGGCACGACATGGGATTTGTGTTTGTGAAGAGAAGACGATAGTATGTGTTTCTGTGTAATTGAATTAAAACGTTCATATTTCTAATTTAATTCTCGCTGTCCTGGCTTCAGCAACGAATGGTATTCGGAAGAACTTTTCCTTCTTTAACCTCGATGCCATTTCATGACAAATGACTTTTCTAATTTGACAGAATACATCCTCGTTTGCGGTCGGACCTCTATTCAAGAACATATTGAATTGTGACTTTCATTCCTGTGTATTTATAGTTTTGTTCTTTATCTATACCAGTGTAATTTTTGAGCCAAGTGTTCCTTTCAGAGTTTGAAGGCTCGAGTGGAGAAGGAGTAGCAACAGATTTATCCTTCTCCATTTTGCATGTGTTTTTCTATAAAGTCCTTATATCCAAGCATGTGATTTTCCTGCATTTTCCTCATCAAATGAGGTGTGTTACTCATCAGTGACTTACTGCCCATTTTTGTGTTAGTTTCTGAATAAGACAGTGTTCTTGTTTTTAGTTTTGTGAAACTCGAGGTGAGCAGTGTCAAGTGAAGTTATCTTGGTGTTGTATTAATTTAAGCTTTTTGGAAATCTGTGCCAAAGAGGCTTTATTATTGATGTGAAATTCATGCCAAAAATGTGTTGTGAATAATTTACATTTCTAGGTATAAGATTTACCTTAGTTCTTTACTTTTTATTTATTTATCCTTAATAAATATAACTATATTTTTGATTTTCGCCTTATGTCCATGAATGTTTAATCCACTGTGCACTCTCTCTAGTATACCTCATTTTTATTCATGACAATTATGCCATTCCTTATCAGAAGCAGACTTTGATGAGTTCCAACCTGTTAAAAGACCTAATGCAATTTGCGAAGTCTGCAATCCTTGCTCACTCTTTCTGAGAGGGGACTATTCCTCTAGTTATTACTTTCTTATTGGAATCATCACTGTCACTGTTGTAATAATTACCAATAGTCTTACTTCTGCCCACGTCTTTAGGGGGTAATATTTCATTAAAATAAGAGAGAGAGAGAGAGAGAGAGAGAGAGAGAGAGAGAGAGAGAAAGGGAGAAAACTGCAATAACTACATAAAGTAGACATCAGGATGAGCTCAATAATCTCGTCTTTCATTAGTGCCATCACCAAGGACCTGCAACAGACGAACGTACACTGTCGATGTTTTTGTTAACTATTTAAAGAGTTCCCGGGCCTGATGGGGCCAGGCAGTGGAAAGCAAGTGTGAAACTTGAGACAGATGTTCGTGCGCCTCAACCTACGCTTTTTATACAGGGTGTTTTTGAATTGAGTACAGATTTTTTGGGAGATGATAGAAGAGGTCCTTAGAAGTATTTTTTGTCATATGAACATGGGGTCCCCGCAGCTCCGTTTACTTACAATACTGCATTGAACAATCAAATGACACCGGGAAGCAGGGTGCGTTGGTAGGCCTAGATTAATTTATTTTTAACAATTAACACAAGCAATCTACTGGATGACATTTACAGTAATTGTTCTAAATGACCGCCATTTGCTTCATAGCACAATTCGCAACGCCTTATGATGGATTGATGTACGCGTGGAAACAGTTGATATGCACGGCCGCTGATTTCACCTGCTGCCGCGACAACACGAGCCGCCAATTCTTCTTCGGTATCTACGGGTTCGGAGTACATCATGGATTTTATGCTTCCCCATAAAAAAAAATCCATCGGTGTAAGATCTGGCGATCTCGGTGGCCAAGCAACTGGTCCGCCACGACTAATCCAACGACCAAGATATGTCTCATTTAGGTAATCTCTAACTGCTCTTGTGTAATGCGAAGGTGCGCCGTCCTGTTGAAACCACATTGAATGTCTGGTCATTAGTGGAACATCTTCAAGAAGACCAGGGAGCTCCTCCTTCAGGAAACCAAGGTATGTTTGCCCGTTAAGACGGCATGGTAGGAGATATGGCCCAATCAGGACATTGTGAATCATGCCAGCCCAAATATTCAACGAAAAAACGATGCTGAAAACTGTTAACATGTGTTGCACATGGGTTGACATGAGACCACAGATGACTATTGTAGCTATTGAACATTCCCTCTCGCGTAAACGTTGCCTCATCTGTCCACAAAACCATGGAAGGAAAGTCTGGAATCCTATTCTGTTGCTGCAGAAACCATTCCGCGAAAGCATGCCGGGGACCATACAATTGGGAAGAATTCTGTTGGGATAACGTTCAGCATACAAACGCCTTGCACCATTCATGGTACCAGCAGTACCGAGACACAGATGCATGTCTGCATAATCATTCCATGTAAAACGATTCATACTGTTTTTTTAACTTTACACATGTAAAAAGTACATCAAGTGAACTTTTTAAAACAAATCTTTACCTACTGCTTTCCCAGAATGCGATTAGTTCATTTACATATGGACTAATCTTATTTTACAAAGGGGTTGGATACCATGGAATCTCCTTGACAAAGTTTGTCCTAAGACTTTTCTACAAACAAGAGCGTGCACCTTGAAATTTCTTTGCAAACAATTACTTTAAAAGTTATTACAGTAGATTGCTTGTGTTAATTGTTAAAAATAAAATGATCTAGGCCTACCAACGCACACTGCGTCCCGGTGTCATTTGATTGTTCAATGGAGTATTGTAAGTAAACGGAGCTGCGGGGACCCCATGTTCATATGACAAAAAATACTTCTAAGGACCTCTTCTATCATCTCCCAAAAAATCTGTACTCAATTCAAAAACACCTTGTATATTCTGTTAGTTCTTACTTTTTTCTTCTCTTGACTTTTTCTTTTTTTATTCTCGACTCGCTGTTCCGTGTTTTTTTTTATTTTCTCGCTTTTTTTTCTTTTTCTATTTCATTTAATGACATAGACATACAATTATGTGATCACAGTGTAGACGCCGTCTTCATTTTCATACTCTAGGTTCTCTTGAGTGAGTTTTACGTAGTGCGAGAGAAAAAATGTCTATGGGGTTTCGAAACTGGGAGGAAATAGAATGAAAATGAAACAATACTCTGATCTGAAGTTTCTTCATCCCAGGCTATGGCAATAGTTTTCTTCCAATTAATGCATCTGCTCCTATCACCCAAGAGGCAATGCAACTACACCAAACCTGTTCTTGGCTACTTACTCAAAAAATAACACGATTTCAAAAATGGTGCCGAAGTCTTGTCTTTTCTTTTCTTTGCATTGTCGGCTCCTCTTCATCATCTCCTCGATATGTGACCTCAGTTTCTTCCATGGATATTGGCTGTTCTCTTCTTGAATAGTGGTGGATGTACAGTCGGGTACAAAAAGGTTTTTACCTAGGTGAAAGTTTTTCGGTTTCCTTATAATATTTCAATCCAGTGAGATTGCTTTTTCCAGTTGTCCAGTCGAACACGCTTACTATGGAACGATTCCATTAACTTTTATCTTAGCATCGGGAGTAGTCTAGTTTTACAAAAAGATTATTTTGACAAAAAGTTTATTTTGGCTGTTTTGTTGAGAATTTTTGTTTTATTAATAACTAGCTGATATACCCGGCGTTGCTCGGACTCCTTTTTGATGAAATTTTGCAATATCTGAACGTGAATATACAGTGAAAATGAACGCATGAAAAAGGTTAGAATTATTACAGTAAAAAAATCATATTGAAAAACCAAAAGAATTTTTTTAAAATGCTCCCAATACATGGCGCTCTCTAACTATGGCCTTCTAGCAGTTCTACCACAGATTAAGGAAAACATGTTTTCTCTATTTTCTTAAATCTGAGATTCTATCTGACTTTTACATATGTGTAGAATAATGCATGTGGTTTCGAAAGAGGAAGGAATAGAATGAAGATTAAACAATACTTTGATCTGACGTTTCTTCATCCCTGGCTGTGGTTGTATTCTCCTATTTCGCTTGCCACATACTTGAGTTTGGAAGAGCTTGTGGCAGCATATAGGCTTTGTTTTACCGCAGTCGACCAATGGGAAGAGAAGATATAATAATTTGAAATGTTTATGGAAAGTGCCCTTATTTAAAACAAGTTAAGAGGAAAAAGGTTTTATCAAACCAAGCTTTTATAATGTTTTATTTAGTGGCAACAATACAGCTTAATTTTGCAACAATAAACAATAGATACATTTACTCTCGCCATAACGAAATGTCCAATTGTTACAACAATCAATTCGTAGTAATGAGTTAGTACCATTAGAACACGAACCAATGAACCGATTTGAAAATTTTTTTCTTTATCATAAATTGTCATCGATTCTGCATAAGTGTGTCAAATTGCAGCTCCCTAGCTTGTCGGAAAGTTGGTTTAATATTGATTACAAGATTTGACCTAAACAAACTAACACAGCAAAGTTAATAAAAGCTTTTAAAAAGTAACGTTTATTACTGCAAATGGACTTATTCTAAACTTGCTAATAACCGATATAGAATAAGAAGTCATAAAAAATTGACTTTAAAAATCATTTGTTCATCTAAATATTCAACAATTCCAAAATTCCAAGCGAATGACGTTCCTAGCCTAAATAATTTCTTGGCAACGTAATCCTACTTTAGATGTGAACCTGCCCTAATGTGGTGAACTTCGACGATCCAATGAATACCCATATTCATCCGTTATACTTTTAGAGCAGTGGCTATCTTGCAGGCAAGGAGAGTTTCGATTTAATGCATCTACTCCGATGCAACTACATTAACCCGGTTGTTGGCCACTTGGTGAAAATTCGCACGATTTCGAAATCTGCGCGAAATCGTGGCCGACTTCTCTTCATCTGGTGCTCGATAGCCGGCTTCAGTTCCTTGTATGGGGCTTGGTTTTTTTCTTCACGAATGTACATGATCGCTTGTTTCAAATAAATAATATTTGATTAATTTTCCATTTTCGGATACTATTAATTTCTAGACTTTTCTAATTCCATTTTCCCATCGTTTGTGTCTGTGTGCTCTGCAATTTCAACAATCTGAGGTGGGTTATTCACTGATTGATAATCTATTGTTGCATTCGCACTTTGCTGTCGATATCTTGAAGCCAAACTAGGGCATTCATCACATGAAGCAAAACAGTGCGTGGGCGAAACCGATACAGCGCCGAAAGGTTTTCTCTGCCGCCTTTCCACTATTTCTCATTTACAATCACAAACAGACAACCGATGTTATAGATATAGACAGTAGCGGGTTTAACGGTAGGCGGACTAAGCGGCCGCGTGGGGCCCCGGGATGCGAATGTTATAAAAAATAGACTATATGACCCCTAATTCATAAAAATAGACAAAATTATCGTTTAACAGGTATTTAATGAAGTAATTGAAAGTAAGTTAATTTATTTTATGGAAGGAAGCTTTAATTATTCAAATCAAATAGTAGTAAATTTTTAAGGCTCCAAAACTGAAGCTTCTAACTTCAGATTAAGAGCCCCAAAATTTTTACCGCTTGAGGCACCCGCCTAACTTGAGCCGTCCTTATTATCATTAATCCCCTTAAAACTTAAAGCCTCCTTAAAGCAAGCGTTTAATATCACCCCTTGCTGATGTAACACAGAAACACAAACAGCCAATTGTTGATAATAAAACAACTTGCCGATTGTTGGCCCAAACTTTGCCTTGCCATAAAAATACCACCTAGACAGAAGGCTTGCGCACACAAAACTGTATACATTATTACATCATCATCAAACGGCCAAATTTAGGGCTTATTATTGGTAGAAATCACGGTCTATAGATATTCATGGTCATCGAGCTGCATTGTTAAAATGAAGCTAAAGTTTCTAGCTCCCAATAGGGCGGCAACTCTATTGAACAGTGGCGCTGCATGTACAATCGGCCCAAAAACGCTTGCAGTGCCGCCCTATCGACAGACAGAAACATTACTTTCATTTTCAGTTTCAATGAAAAACCTCTATCGCAGGGCGCGATCTATTTTCCTTAGCTTCTCGAAACAGTGGAAAATGGCCGAAGCTCGATGACCATGAATATCTATAGACCGTGGTAGAAATACAAGTAACAATAGCCGCTATTGTGTGATGTATCAACGAGGCCAACGAGATAACAAGACCTGGAAGCGAAAAAGTCACCTGACCAACTGGGTGCTAGCAACAATCCAACCTTCATTGTTTCCAACAAAAGGAAAAACACTGATTCTTACCATTCAAGATGGAGACAATGAAGGTTGGATTGTTGCTGGTCAGGTGACTTTTTCGCTTCCAGGCCTTTTTTATCTTGTTGGCCTCGTGTATCAATGTATGACGTTTCTGTGCACAGGCCTTCTGTCTAGGTGGTGTTGACTATAACCACCGAGAGAGAAAGCCCCTGTGATGAAACCTAGTACATTGTTACATCATCATAAGTAGGGCATTGTTATTCGTATTTCTACCAATAATAAGCCATAAATTTGCCCTAACTAAGATCACTGAACTCTAAAACAACTGGAATGCCGATAGCTACCACACGTTAGCATACTGCAGTGAAGCCAGGCAGCGCCATATTGCTGGTCCCATCCTTACTCAGGTTATCATAGGAATATTTGCTAAATGGGACAGTTAAAAATTCGTTTTGGCGGTAAATTTAATACAAATGATTTTTACTAAGTTTTTTTAGACTCTTAATATTAGATATACACATTAAAATATATAAACTTGACAATATACATTCTGTATACTTTCAGTCTTATTTAAATGGTTTGGTTATCTTTCATGATTTAGCTATAAATAATTCGGTCTCACAACACTTTCTACATGCACTTATTTAACTATGGAAAGTCTTCCCACATCTCTTTTTGTTCTCATTTTGGCAGTAAAGTGCACTGCACGTAGGCATGATTCTAAACCTTAAAAAATCCAAGATAAGTTTATTTTATTATATTTATAAGTTATTTAATGTTGTGTACAAATGTTATTTACAACACTCGGCTAAAAGGAGCGATCTAAATCGATCATTTAACGTCATATACAAAACCATTGAAAATGTTAAAAAAAAAGAACACCTGTTTTTAGATTCAAAGCCTAAAAAGTTTAAAACAAATCGAAATTATAATTTAAAGCCACTTACTGGTTCGACTAAAAATGTCGTTTCCTCAAAAAATTGCTTTGAAACAGACGAATGACATTTTTTCTGCATGCTCTAAAAAGGGACAAGCAAGATGGCGCCAGCCCCTCCTATCTGGCTTCACGTTGTTTTATAGCTATCGACATTCCAGTTGTTTTATAGTTCAGTGGCTATGATAATGTAACCAATGACCTTTATTAAAGATTGACTCCGAATCCTATTGTTAACAGCGGCAAAAAGTACTGGCGACTAGCGACACGGCAGAACATGACGTCATGGCGAAAAATGGAAGGGAGAGCGCAGTTTTTTAGAAGTTTTTCTATCAGTTTTTCTGCAAAAAGACTTTCGCACAGGCCTTTTACTATCTGGCAGGCCGTGTTTAAATTTAACAAACCTTTACCACTCTCGGCGCTTCGCGCCTCACGTCGGCCCTGCGGGCCTCATTCAATGAGGCTCATTGGTCACTGTTTTCCGTTACTCGAACGCCTTCGGCGTTCTGTCTACGACGTCCCCCTCCGGGGGTAAATAATTGATATATACCCCAACCTATTTGGTTACAGGGGGCAGTTGGTTTCCCCTCAGCCGGTTACAGGAACTTGCCATGAAGTCATGTTCCACCGTGTCGCTAGCCGCTTCTTAAAGAGTGAAGCAAATTGAGCCATGACAGTTCTGGGCAGGAGTGAGCCGTGGAGTAATTAGCTATCTGGCTGCTTTCTTTTTGAAGATTTTGGGCCTGAGGAATAATTAATTCAAAACCATTCCTGAAAGTTAAACTGCGTACAACTGTACAAACAAAAAAGAAAAAGGACCAGGAATCATTTTCCACAAAAATAAATTAAAAGTACGTAACTAAAATGAAAATACGTAACTGAAAGACAATCGAAACGAAATTGAAATTGAAACCATAATCGAAAAATTGTTTATAAAATATAATAAAATACTTCAAATACAAAGTAAACGAAAAGATACTTTGTAAGAATTATTAATCAGCTACTCTTATGTTTAGCCATGTGTTTTGCATCATCTTCACTCACTTTCGGCCATGACAGTTCTGGGCATGGAGCTTCCCAATTTGCTTCAAATTACAACAATAGGATTCGGAGTCTATCTTTAATAGACGTCATTGGTGATTACGGCCTTGCTTTGTTGGTCCGTGCATATTGGTGGTGAGATATCTCCTATTTTTTTCGATATTGTTGCCGTCTGAATATCGATTAGAAGAGCATAGGAGGCCAACGGGAGATCGGACGTGAGCAGGACCTAGCCTAAGACACTCCTCGGGTCTTCGAGGTCTTCTGCAAAATTTCAGCCTCGAGGGTTGCCCGGTTCAGAAGTTATGGAGTAGCAAACAATCAAACAAACAAACAAACAGATGGAAATATATAAAGATACATTACTAACCAACTAGATTAGTTTAACCTAAATGGTGCACAGTATCATTATAATTATATGCGTAATCAAGAGATAACTTCATGCAGCGCTCGTTTTGGTGTGATGCGGAAGTGACTTACAAGTGTAAGTGCAAGCTATTTTCTTTTGACTGCTCGAAAGGTTACAAGTCTCACTTTTTTGTGTGTGTATATAAAGTAACCAACAACAATTAAGCCAAAATCAACCGAAAATCTTTTTAATTTATTATATAATTATACAGGGTGTTCCAAAATTATGTACAATAAATTTAGTGACATATTCTTCAGGTCAAAAGAAGACGAAAATGTTCGATAGCACTTTGTCTGGAAACGATTTGTTTGCGAGTTATCCAATATCATACAGTACGGAAGCACGGTAGTTAGCGGACGATATTTTAGCAGGTCCAGCGTTTCGACCCAACACTAAGTTGAGTGGTTTGTTCCATTTAAACCTACTTTAGGGTTGTTCCATTAGTTGTGTACGGTTGTTTCCATTACTGTAGTTTCACTACTGTACATCTATTAGGAATATCAATTTCAGAACGTTTGCGTGCTTTGGCATACGCATTATGATTTACGTAAAAAAAAAGTCATGTACACGTATTCCAGTGCAGAATACACTGACATGCACCTAATGTATGGTCTTGCGGACGGAAATGCTGTGGAAGCAAGAAGACTCTACCAAGAACGCTTTCCGAATAGACGTTTGCCAAATAACCGAACATTTGTATCTGTCGACAGACATTTGAGAGAGCGCGGTTCCTTTGGCCGTCAAACAGGACAAGGGCGGCCTGTAGCACATTCTCCGGATGAGGAGGATGTGATAATTGACATCATACATGATGAACCACAGACAAGCACCCGTCGTATTTCTTCCATGGTACACATTCCGCACTCATCTGTTTGGCGCATTCTTCACCGTCAGCTTTTGCATCCATACCATTTGCAACTGGTTCAGGCACTGAACCCAACGGACTATCCACACCGACAACGATTTTGCCAATGGATACAACGTCGTCATGCTGCAGACCCTAGTTGTCTCGGCCAGATACTCTTCACGGACGAAGCAACCTTCACCCGGACAGGAATCGTAAATTCTCACAACCAGCACCATTGGCCAGATGCTAACCCGCATGTTACCAGAGCTCGAGCGCATCAAGAGCGTTTCTCCGTGAACATTTGGTGTGGAATTGTCGGAAATAACTTAATTGGCCCTTATGTGTTGCCGCCACGATTGACTGGGCGAACGTATCTTTTGTTTCTGCAGAATGCATTGCCAGAATTACTGGAAGATGTTCCTCTTTTGATAAGATCTAACATGTGGTTCATGCATGATGGCGCTCTAGCACATTTCAGCCATGTTGTGCGAGCACACCTTAATGCTACATACACGAATCGATGGATTGGTCGAGGTGGACCGGTAGCCTGGCCTGCAAGATCACCCGACCTTAATCCCTTTATCCCTTAATGACTTTTTTCTGTGGGGTCATGTGAAAACGATCGTCTACAGCACAGAAGTTTCTAACATTATGGATCTGCGACAACGAATTGAAAATGCATGACAAACCGTTCGTAATGTTGGCGACGAACTCTTCCATGACATCAGAAGGTCTCTCATGCAACGAGCCGAAGCGTGCGTGCGAGCTGGTGGCGGGCACTTTGAACAGTTCCTGTAATTTGGAGCCACGGGTTTAGTTGGCTGTCTCGCGTAAATAAATCGTTTCCAGACAAAGTGCTATAGAACATTTTCGTCTTCTTTTGACCTGAAGAATATGTCACTAAATTTATTGTACATAATTTTGGAACACCCTGTATATTTTAATAGTAGAGAATATTAAATGATTTGAACAAACGAGGATATTTGTAAAAGTACTGGTGGTATGAATTAGTGTATAGTTTATTAAAAACTAAAATTTATATATTTTGCTTCATCCGTCTGTCATGAAGTGACAATGCAAGAGCAACAATATGCGTGGACCAACAACATATATCTCATGCAAAGTAAAGTTTCTGCAACGATAGGCCATCTAATACTGTAATTCTCTTATCCGTCTGTCCGAGCAACAACCACCTAAAGATAAGGCCAGGAAGCTGAAACGTCATTACATTGTTACACAAGGCCTACGAGATAACAAGGCCTGGAAGCGAAAAAGTCACCTGACCAACTGGGTGCTAGCAACAAACCAAACTTCATTGTCTCCATCTTGGATGTTAACAATCAATGTTTTTCCTTTTGTTGGAAACAATGAAGTTTGGATTGTTGCTACCACCCAGTTGGTCAGGTGACTTTTTCGCTTCCAGGCCTTGTTACAAGAATACCGTTACAGACGACTGATCATTTTGTAGAGTTCAAACGTCGAAAAGTCCACAATTTCCCGTTCGCCCAGCTTATGCAATGACAATTAACAAGTCCCAGGATCAAACCCTAAACAACATTGGTATATACCTAGAATAGATAGGTGCTGATTCCCAACCTTCGTTTTGCCTTGAAAAGCTCGGCGAAGACGGGCATCTCAGCTAGTATAGAATAAAGCATAACATGACAATTAACATGAAATGTTTTTAAACCCTCAAATAAACAGATCAAATTGTTCACTGGGATGAAAATATTTTAATCTGTTTATGATACTCTTTACATACACTGTTAAAACTTAAACTAAATTAAAAACGCGATAATCAACAAAAAAAATGTCTATCCATATCGGATTGAACTCTGCTATTCGAAGCAGTAGGCAGACTTTAACGATGCTGCTGTCAGCCGCTATTGCTTATTATTGTCTGGAGAGAGCAAGTGACGAGCATATCCCAAGCGTATACGTACCTGCTACCCTATTTCATTCAGAAGGGACAGATCCATTCTAATCTGCCTTGACTCTCAGTAAAGTACCTGATTTTGCAACCGATCAACATCCAGAAAGTTCAGCCCCTACGGAGCAGGTAAAAACCTTTTTGCACCCGACTGTACATGAATGTTTGTGTCTGTGTGCCCTGCAATTCCAACAATCTCAGTAGGGGTATTCGCTACTTGGTAATCTGTTGTTGCAATTCGCACTCTGCTCTCGCTGTCTTGAAGCAAAACTTGGCCATTCATCAGTTGGCGTAGTCTACCAGTCAGCGTTAATTCTCTTGGCATGCTTGGATCGTTGACGGCCACCTGTGAACTTCGATTACCACTGAATCGCTCAACATTTGCTCTGTTGCAGCATGCGATTCTTCTGTCGCCTTTCCACTGTTTTCAGTAGTCTGCTAACACTCCATTATCTTCAGTTACTCGCAAGAAAATGTTAGCCTGTAAGAACTATCAATTCCAAAAAAAGCCCGAACAACAGGAATTCTATCAATTGTTACAAATTCGCAGAATTGGGATGGAATCTTCATTGCATGCCTTAATGAACAAACTTTGCCTTGCATTATTGGTTCGTGCATATTGCTAATGAATTGCGTATTGTTACCATTGTTGATATAAGCACAACAGGCCTATTGTTGCACTTGAATCGTTAGTCACGAGATATCGCTTATTAGTATGCCTTGCTATCATTTGAATATCGAAGTACCGCTGACAAATCCTGGAAGACTCGTCAGCGAGCCAATCCGATGACAGCGTGCACCGTCTGCTCTTTTTGTCCCGGAAGCTTCCTTTGTTACTGAGGACAGAGGGCTTCTCGAACTCGACACAGGGAACACTTTCAGTCAATGAAAACCCGGACCTCCTTTTTAGAATTGACTGTTACTAGAACATAACATTTTCTTGAAGAAAGTGAGCAGTAACTGGAGATTATGGAGAGTTAGCAATCTACTAAGAGACAGTGGAAAGGCGGCGGAGGAAGCAGTCTCTTCGCTCGGCGTTGTATTGTTTTCACCATGGCGTGCGAATTGCACCATAGAAAAGAGACATGTGTTTCTCCTTTGACCCCTTCGAGAGAGACTGAGCTATACAGTCCTGGAAAATATGATAGGAACTTTTGTATTTTCAACATAATATTTTTAATAATGAATTTATTTCAACGAAACTTTACACACCTGTGCCTACACTGCATTGACACCACTGATTTCAATTCAGTCAACATATTTAAAAAATTAGTTGAGCCACAACCAATTTTTGAAAAAGGGGTGGAAAAAATGTTAGGAACACCTTCAGTTATCATGAGATTGCTCGTATTTAATACTTTGTAAATCCACCATTTTTGTTGATCACATGAAACACATGGTCCTTCATAGATTCTATTAGTTTTTCAAGAGTTCTGCACGAAATTTCCTCCCAAGCCTCAAGAGCAGCCAGTTTGAGACTCTGGATATTCTCAAACTGCCGTCCGTTCTTATAAACGGCCCGAACCATGATTCCCCAGAGATTTTCGATGGGGTTAAGGTCTGGACTTCCCGCAGGCCATTTCATAACCCTGATGTTTTTGGTCTTTATAGTCGATTTGAAAACGTAACATGGGCGTGACAGGGGCGTTGTCCTGCTGAAATATCCAATCTTGGCTTCCGATGATTGGTCCAAATGGGATAAGATACTTCTGAAGCATTTCTTCGTACTTTGTGCTGGTTGGTAAGAGGTAGTTTCTGTTTCATTTTCTGGCGTTGGAGATGAGGGCATTGGTTGAGATAGTCATTAACAGTTCTTCGATGAGCCTGTGTTCCAATCGCCTGTTTGATGGAGTTGGCAGAGATTTGCTTGTTGCTTGCAATGCGAAGAATTCGACGGTGGTCTCTATCACTAAGTGCTTTAGGCCTTCCTGTCGTTTTCTTTGTACCATATTTTATCTGGATTTTTCAAAAAAGATGAAATTACTTGCTTGGACCTTCCAATCAAACGAGAAATTTCTGCTTTTGACAAGCTTTGTTCTTTATAAGCCATGGGTAAGTTGTTTACCACGTCCCATTTTGAAGATACTTAGTGAACAAGTTTTATTTTATCAGAGATATGTTTTCTTGTTCAGAATTTCATTCATTTCCCCTCGCCCCCCTCTCCCCCACCCTCCCCTTGGGGGGGGGGGGCCAGATTATTCATTTAGTTCCTATCATTTTTTCCACTCTTTTTTTTCAAAAATTGGTTGTGGCTCAAGTAATTTTTTAAATATTTTGACTGAATTGAAACCAGTGGTGTCAATGCAGTGTGGGCACAGGTGTGTAAAGATTCGTTGAAATAAATTCATTATTAAAAATGTTATATTGAAAGCACAAAAGTTCCTATCATTTTTTCCAGGACTGTATATATCGCCTGCTGTACAGATATTCATTGTTAAAAATCCTTTGAAACGAATGTTCTATTGCCAAGGCAAGAAAACAAAGCATGAGAGTTTTGTTGCATCATCATTCTTGAATCAGCCAAGGAAAACCCTGGAAAAAGCGTATAGACAACAGACAGAGCAGGAAAGTATTTTTTATATTCTAGCTAGATAGATAAAAGTCCGTACAAGCTTCATACAAGTTGTTTATTTAATCTGTAAACAACCTTTCAGATTACGTCATTGTTTTTTATTGGGTTTGATGCATTTACACATGCAATTGCCATTACTGCAACAAGAACCTTTGCAAGCTTTTAATGAGCATGCAATCTTCTTGCGTATACCGCAACCTGCATATAGAAATTTAAGCTATTAGTGTTAATTCTTTGTTAATTTAAAATGCATATTATTGTAAAAGTTAAGTAAAGTTTGATTCTACCAGGTCCTCCAGGTCTTGGTCCATCGTCTTCAGCTGTGATGAAACTGGCAACAACAAATATGCAAATAATGAAAACTAATTTATACTGCATCACCTACGGCATAAGAACACAGTTATTTTAAAAAAAATACTCGCTTATAGAATTTCTCTATAAGGATAAACACAGGAAGCTTCAATGGGTCTCGGTAATCTTTTAATTGATTAACACATCAACATGGGAGTTAGTGTCGCCAAATGTCGTAGGCATGCGCAGGGACACAAAGGAACCTTATTTACGGAATCTGGTTATTTTCTTTGCATTTTTTTTGCACCAACATGGACAAAGAGTATAATTCCTGATGCCTACTACGAAACTGGATCCAAGACGCATGGTTTCAGCAGGATAGAGCACCTCGACAATCAAGAGGTGACATCGTGGACTTGCTCCGAAGTCACTATGACGATCGTGTCATCGCAAAAGGCTCCCCTAACCGCTTTGGCGAAAGACTTGTTTCCTCTCTATAGCCCTGACTTATCGCCACTCGATTTCTTCTTATGGCACTATGTTAAAGCTAAAATCTACAGAGAATGGACCAAAAACCATAGAAGAGCTGAAAACAGCAAAAACAAATATGATAAGGTCGGTTTCAATAGACCAACTCAAGTGGGTTGTCGAGAACTTCTAATAGAGAATTCATTTCGTAGTCGTCTGAAATGGCAAACATTTGAGAAACTCATCTTTTCATATCCTATATTCTCATGTCTAAATTCTGAAAATTTGAAATAAAAATCTTTTTCCATTCAAACGGTAATCGATTTTATCATTATTGAGACCCTTTGAAGCACCCTGTAATTCATATCGCAATCAAATCATAACTTTTAATCTATCCATTAATTACAGAAGGCCATTCGCACATATAGACAACGAATAAAAATTAGCGTTTGCAAATAAGCAAATTAGTTAAGCGGTCGAGAATTATGGATAGGTTAAATATTTGTGGTAGGTTTATTTAAAAACCTACCTATTTAAATTTGTGGACAGTGATTTTGTGGTTTATTAAGTGAACAATGCCCCTAAAACTAGACTCGTGGTTGGAGGGGTATGTAGCAGCTCTTTACGAAGAAAAATATTCGTATTCTCAGGTCATCAAGCGGTGTAAAGGCAAGGGATACACACTTTCAAATAAGCGAGTCTTCAACATTATCAACGCACGTCCTCAAATCTCGGGAACCACGAAAGGTGGGGCGACAGGAGGCTCCAAAGAACTACCACAAGAAAGTTCGATATAATGCTCTAGTTCCCAAGGCGGGTAGAATATCAACGTGGAGAATCCCTCCACGCAGAAAACATTTGCAATGAAATTAGGCAGATCACCTGGAACCGTTAATAAAATACTCAACAGGGATTTGAACTTACGAAAGGTTCACAAGCTATTGCCACGTCATATCGCCTATACCGAGGCCAACGAGAGACCGAGGCCAATGAAGGATGGATTGTTGCCCGGACCGAGATGATCAGGTGACTTTTGAGTGCCCTGGCCTGTCTCTCGTTGGCCTCTACTCTGTCCAACGAAAGAAAAACTGGGCGTGTCTAATTAAATTCCTAATTTCTCTTGTTAAACATTGTTGCTAAGTAAAATTAACAATGTTTAACAATTGAAATTGAAAATTTAACTGGACACGTCTAGTTTTTCTTTCGTTGAACAGAGTATAGAAGAAGGGGTCTTGCAGAAGGCTTTACGTAAAGCCTCTGGCGGGAGATAAATGGAAAAAATTTGTCACTGTTGATAAAGCATGGCTGTATTTATCCGACTGTGGCACAAACACGCTATATGTTATAGAAAACGTGATGGTACGGGCAGGTGAGGATGGGTCAGGCAATGCAGAGAGAGTATTCCGAAAGATTTCATGGTGGGGGCGGAATTTTATTACCGGGGCAAGCTAACCATCCGGAAAGTGTTCTCTAAGGCGAAGATCAAGAAAATCTCCTCGGTCCCTTATTTCGAGACGATATTCCGAGACTTTACGGAGATCATGCCAAACATGTTTTATACCATCAGGATCAACCATCAAGCCATACGTCCAAATCGACCCGAGGTTTAATGCCCCAGTTGACGACAGAAACTGGAATAACAGCAATTTCATACGAGGTCATCCTGGTGAAGTGGCCAGATGCAGCAAATATGGAATTTTTGGGTGCCTGGTTCTTTTAAAAGGGCGCTGGGGAGTAGTCGTTGTAAAACTGTCACGCGAGCTGACAGCGGATCCTCATCGCGAAGCTGAAGAAGAGATAACCCAGTTATTAGTGGCGCCATCTATTGATGCGATCGGGAAGGGTTATCAAAGGAGGAAGAGGAAAAGAGGGCGACGTAGGAGGAAGACGAAGGCGGAAGTGACGAGACAACCGACAAACGTTATTTCTAGGTCAGTTAGGAGGAATCCAGCGTTCGAGACGGTCGACGACGAGCAACCCGCCGCGACCACAAAGTGCTCGAACGTTAGGCCTACGTTGTTGGCCACGAAGCGTGTTTCTCGGGAGTATAAGAGTAAGAGAAACGAAGCCAAAGCGACTGCGTTCCGCGCGAAGCAGCATATCTCGCCGCCGGAAAAACCTACTGCGTCGAACACGTTGCAGCGCCTCAGCGAGTCACGTTTGCGTCGCCATAAAGAGGTTAGGCCTGTCGTAGCTTCGCCAGCTCCATTAACCGCTTCGACCTCAGCTATTTCTAACGTGTCGGACAACAAACAGGTCCAGTCAGTAGCTGAGACATTTGAACGGTTTGTTAACCAAAACGAGAGCGTCAGCCAGCTTAACTTCTGCGTCTGTGAGTATTCTTTTGCTTTTTATTGTAATTATCGCGGCTCTAGTACGCTCCTTCGAGCCACTGCGATAGTCAGGCAGCCTATTAATGCATTAGAATTTGCGCTGCGTTATTTGGTGTTAGTTAGAGCGCGTAGTTCGTCCCTAGCGTTCTCAATTATTCATAGCAGTTCATTAAGAACTCATTCTCCCGAAACAGAGCTATTGCTCATTATGCCCTGGGGGCTCACTGCCTATTATAGAGATGATTTGGGCACCATCTACGTTTGAAGGCCTCTCATCCCTATAGTCCAGGTAAATCTTACTATCACTATTTGAGCTTTTAGATTAAATGAGTACTTTGAAATTCTGGATCTAGGGAGTGCCTTTTTACTCTACTTTAAGAAGAGATAATTAATTTTATTTTACCTTTCTCTATTACAGTAGTACGTATAATAGAGTATCAAACGCCGAGGCGTCGCCGCTTACTGATAGAGGGGAGATTGGAACCCCTGCGGTAGACTTGAGACCTCACGATTGTTTCTACTTCTGACTGAATTCAACAATTTATTAAATATATTGTGTACAATGATTTGGCAGACCCTTCAAGTAAAGGAGGCCAAATATCCCATAAGTGTATATGGGCGCAAGTGACAGCCCTATGAGATTTGTATAGCATAAGTGGCTAATCTTAACTGGTTCTTTTCTAGTTTGTGTAATTCTAGTTTTGTTTAGCTATCGTCCCCACTACTCTGGCTGTGGTCGTGGTGGACGCTATCCTTGCGATCAGCTATTCGCAAGATTCTAACCATTATTATTTTGCTTTTTAGAAAATTAAACCGACTTCTTTTATTTCCTACCTACTGTGTTATGCTGTAGTTTATTTTCCACTGCGCGCAGCTTTCTCATACGTGACAAAAACTCTGGACGGTTTATGGAAAGCTGCAAAGCAGGATTGGTCGATGACATGGGTATGCTGCAACGAAGTCTCTTTTCCTGGAAATACCTATGCTGAGCCATTGTTAAAGGCAGGGGAAATACACTGACCATAGCAGAAGAGGAAATCATGGTTTAGAGGTTTAAAACGTATATTCTTCATTCGTTTTCCATATGTGTGAATGGACTTTATGTAAAAGAAATTATTACAAGAATCGACATTTTAAGCTGTAAACTAAACGACGACTATTTGAATATTTAAATGGAGAGTGATGCGCTCCACGTATGATTGCCAGATGGCAGCAGGACTGTGCATTATACAGGGTGGGCTTAAATTATTGGCACCATAAAAACTTTCAAAACGTTATAACTAGAAAAGTTATCGCTACACGGTTTGCAAAAATAAAAACAAAAAAAAAGGTTTTAGCCGCCTCTATTAACCTGACTGCTTTTAATATTGCTTTTAATATTTTGAAACTCGCGATTACAAAATACTCAGCCTGTTCATATATGGATAATCTTCCCTGCAACACTCCTCATGTCGCGCAATCTTTTTGGAGGGATGATTGCTGGAACCGTTATATTACACTGCTGACTTGCTGACAACGTCAATGAAGCAAGACCTAATACAAAAATACAAGTAGAGCAATTAATGGAATTCTTATGCCTAATTGATACCTCACGCAAATACTTATAAAATTCGTAAATGCCATGATTTGTGCTAGTTCTGCAGGTATCCTTATCGCAGCGCGCTACGCCAGCGCCACGTGCATACGCTGAATATTTCGAGCTTAATGCCCTGCCATCTTCCTCCAAGAGAATTATGTTTAATTTTCCACTTTCTGGTTTCTCGCCCCATTGACACGGTTCTTTTAAGGACGCCGCTGACTTCGCTGTCCATAACCGTTCAGGAGCTGTCCTATTCGGCTTACACAGGTCGGCATCCGACTTAGCCTCTCCGTTAGACGCTTTCTGCGGAGCTGGTGATTTGGTTTGATTTCCACTCAGCGTTAGCGAAGTAACAAGTTTGGTCTCTATTCCATGTGCAGGGAATTTTTCCTCATGGGCTTCATGAATTTTTTGTACGGCGGACCGGGAAGGTTAGTGTGTGAATAAAGCGACTGATAATTTCCATGCAGAGAGCTCGTAGTGCTATATCCTAAAGGATCTCCACTTTTACCTTCATACGAATTGCTATTAATGGGATTGTGTGGCCGAATGGAAAGAAGGCATTGTAAAAAGATTTGCTTCGGGTTAAATCAATTGCGCTTAATTGCTTATTGAGATGCAGCAATTCTTGTTAGCGTCGAAGTCCTTTCTTACGAGAACATGCACACTACACTGAGACATTTTGACGCTTCTCAATTCACTTTTCTTAGCTGACGTAGTGCCTAATTTCGACATTAAGTTTAAGAGGTAAATATTGCAGTGCTTTTGGTCAATTATTTTATCCATCTTTTGACGTAGAACTACGTCTATCAGGGGTGCAGCCGAGGAAAAATTCAGACGCGATTTTTCGTTCAAAAAGTGATGTATATATCTCAGTCTATATCTTTCTATCACTATAACCTACAACTATGGTCATTATCTCGTTGGAAAGAGAAAGGTTGAGTCTTGAATAATAAGCAAAAGTTTCACCAAAAGAGCCACTGGGTTAAAAGTTACAGCAAGTTAAAGTTAAGTGAATTCTATGCTCGCCATCGTAATAACGGAGTGGCGCTGCTGCAACATATACGTGTGCGGCGTGTATTGGAACTAATTGGAGCTAACCATGACCTACGAGAAAAGGCCTGTGCATTTAATATAAAGAAGGCCTGTGAATTAGGTATAAAAAATGGAAACACGAGCGTTTTAAGATAATATCATGAAATCCTGTCATCTGCCGGCGAAATCAGTACATCATCATTTATATAAAATCAGCGACGGTGGACGTTGCCACCAATGACGTATATTAAAGATAGACTCCGAATCCTATTGTTGTAACTTGAAGCAAATTGTGAAGCTCCATGCCCAGAACTGTCATGGCTGAAAGTGAGTGAAGATGATGCAAAACACATAGCTAAACAAGAGAGTAGCTGATTAATAATTCTTTCACACGCCGATCACGGAGTGATAAGTTTATCTTTTCGTTTACTTTGTATTTTAAGTATTTTATTATATTTTATAAACAATTTTTCGATAATGGTTTCAATTTCAATTTCGTTTCGATTGTTTTTCAGTAACGTATTTTCATTTTAGTTACGTATTTTTGATTTATTTTTGTGGAAAATGATTCCTGATCCTTTTTCTTGTCTGTTTGTACAGGTGTACGCAGAACAACTTTGAATAATGGTTTTGAATTAATAATTCCTCGAGTCCAAAATCTTCAAAAACAAAGCAGCCAGACAGCTAATTACTCCACGGCTCACTCCTGCCCAGAACTATCATGGCTCAATTTGCTTCACTTTTTGCCGCTGTTAACAATAGGATTCGGAGTCTATCTTTAATATACGTCATTGGTTGCCACAACAAAGAAAAAATCTAACAATGGGTTATTTCCCGATTATACAAACGGGTGGGTTCGCTTCTAGTTTTCTATTAAAAATATGTTGTAAAATAATAAAATATATTTTTTTAAGCAGATTAATTATTTTAAGAAGTTTTGTTAATTTCTTAAAACAAAACAATAAATCTGACTAAAATAATATATGTTTTCAAACATGTTGGTCTTAGTTTTTTGTAAAAATATAAAT
>JAHWFO010049051.1:5037-24096 GCA_023313115.1 Rhysida immarginata
CGTTATAACATAACGTAAATCAATTCGTTCCACAGCCCTGGTTTAAATTTTTAATTCATGCCACATATTAGTATCTTGTGGGTGGCATCTCTAACCAGTTCAAAGGACATTCAGATAGCATAATGCTTCCATGTCCAGAGTGGCTTAATTGCTTAGTGTCAGCATGATTAGCTTAAGGTTTCTGGCTGGTAATTTTGTTTGTGATAAAGCAAAACAAAAAAGTTAGTGTTTATGAAAAGAAGTTTTTTAAATTAAAAAAAAAAATTTATAAAAATTCCAAGCTTAACATTATTTAATTCATAAATTATAAAAGAATGATAAAAGAGCATAAATTGCATGCAGATACCCAATTACCTAATCAGTCATTTAAATTTTTTTTTTCTTCAAAAAAGGGTTAGTATTCACAATGTGCAAAGTAATGTTTCAATCTGTTCTCCAGGAAATTCTTACTTTTCAAGTGGAATATTTTGGTTTTATACCCACTTTTAGGTCTCTTATTTACTTTTGAGATTGCAGTTGTGCCAGTTTTAATGTTAAATTGCAGAACAAGCAATTACATTGTGAGAGAATTAACACTAAAATACTAGAATAAAAACCTGTGTTTCCAGATATTTTTAAATAAAAATTAAGAACACTGCCATAATGAAGATTGGATATTTAAAATGTTTTTGTTACTTTTCAGGTATTTTTCAATGCAATTGTAATTTTTGAAATTAAATTTTGATATGTAACTGGGATTGTTCAATAGAAACTTGTATAGATTAGAAGCGGCGAAGCAATTTTTATAGAAAGAATTTAAATGAAATTTCCATGAACATTAATGCATGAGTCCCGTTGGTGCACTAATCTACAGATCCCATCTAGTTAAATTACTGCATTTGTTGGCAGAACCATTGAGTAACCTCAAACTCTGTCAGCATCTGAATTAAACTGCAGTCTTGTTTTAGTGGGATAAAGACATAGAAATTGCACACAGACAATTTGGCACTGTAAAGCAGTTTCCAATTGTCTGTTTCATCTGATGATGCAACATGAGCTTTCCCTGGACTGAGCAAATCTTTTGTGGATTCTTTTCCTTGTCTAAATTTCTTGGACCATTCTATCAATGCTGCATGAGAATAACTATGACTACCATATTCAGCTTTCATTCTCTATGTAAAAATTGCCTGATGCCTTTCAGCAGTGAGAAATTGAATAAGAGCCCATTTAGACCATTAATAATGCCAATTTAATCACGCCTCTAAGAAGCAAACAGCTAACATGTGAGATGTATGCCTCACTGGTACTTCAACAATGCATATACCAGAAAACTGCGGTTTTCAAGTGTCTAGAAACACCTTCACGGCTGTATTGAACAATCCATTTTAATATTTTACTACATAGTTGACTGATATGATATTTGGATCATAGTGTTCGTTCTAGTATTTTATTGTAAATATGTTTATTTTTTCTTCTTTATTATTGTTTGAATTATCAAAATTGCATTGAAATATTGATTTTAGTTTTCTTACAGAATCGTCTGTTGTAATGGGAAGTGAATTGCTTCATGGTTTAGAAGACATGGGATTTTGCTTTAAAGTGAGTTTTGGTGTTTGGAATTTCGAGCTGGTTGTTTGTTTTTGATTCAAATGTCTTTTTCGTTTCCTTTTTTTTTTCTCTCTCTTCCTCCTTCCCTCCCGCCTCCCTTTAGGTTTCTAATAGTCTGATTCTGTGTGCAGATTGTATTGGGCATCCAGGTTACCGTGGGAAGCCTGTCGGTCATTTGTTAGACAAATTAGGAGTGATGAGCCTAATTTTTTGGCCATCAGACAGCGCTGGCTGAATGGATAAAATCTGTTAACAGTGAACTACCTATTAGGTTATTATGAATGGATAAAATGTTCCTTCAAGTCGTTTTTGGATACATAAAAATAATTCACTTTCCCAACTTTTGAGTGCAATTCAAATTTTAGCAGCGACCCCACTTTATTAGTCATTGCATGACTTAAGCCTTTACCCTTTTGTTTTATGGTATCCACCGATTTTAGATGCCGAGTGAAGCGAGTGTTAGGAAATCTTAGCTTTTAGAAAATGGGTATTCTGGACATGGGGAAAAGTGGATGCAAAGCTTAATGCACAGCGTTCCGCGGGAAGGGACATGGGAAGGGAGTTAGGATGACCAGGTAACCCCTACTGGATGTGCTGGTAGAATTTGGGTGAACAGATCAGACGCAGGTCAATGCCGGGTACCGTGTAATGTGATATTTGAGTGATAAGAGCGAAGATAAATGAGAAGGTATCGGCTCTACTGATTATCTCTTCTTGATTTCTGTGTAAATTTTTTTTTGAATGTTTTTTTTTTTTAATATATATTTTCTCTTTCAGTTTTCATCGGCCATGGCACGTTGGGTTAACTGAAGAAGCTCTTCTCGTTTGAAGCCTTGCCACATCGAGTAAGTTTCTTTCACTTTTAAGATCTTCACTTTTGTTATGGATATGATTTCTGTTTCTATGTACCAGTGAGCTATGGAGGGTTGTTTCATGTTTAATGTTACAAAAGTGTAGTTACTGTAGATCTACTGGAATCCATTCGTGGCAACGTTCTCTTCTAGCAATCGCTCAACGTGTTTGATTCCACTGCAAGGGGCTTCTACAGAGAACAGTGAGATAGATTCTGTTACACTCCTCTTGATAGGCCTTTTAAAATTCAAAAAGTGGTTTCTTCCATGAAAAGCCCTTTTAAGGAGACCAAATCCACAAAAATGCATGGGAGAGGGATCGGGTGATTTGACAGGATGATATTAATCCAGTTTCCTGTTCATATCCTGGACAATTAGCCTTGTTACTGGATGCTTTATCCTGGTGGATGTATATGTCCTTTGGCATAGGGCCATATAACCTGGGATATCATTGTTCCAAGACATATTTTTGAGAGTAGGCAGCATTTATCTTTTGCTTTAGATCCCACTTTTTTGATGGTCAGACATTCCCAGCAACCACTATGAAACTCTTCTTGCATTGACATACCCAGTCAGATCGAGTCTTGTTGATAAAAAATTGCCGTGGGCTTGCCATCTCTCGGTAAATAGACACAAGCCTCGTCCAAGCTCGCTATGTTGTTCAATTTTGTAGCCTGCCAAGTAGTGTTCATGCAGTTTTCTTGTGTTGATTCGTCTCTCTGCAATTAGTCTTGGCAAGAAAGCATTAATTCAGGCCTAATAACTGCATCCTAATTGCAAACTTGATGAATAATAGGTTATAATCTTGCCTAAAATGGCCTGTCGTCTTGGCGGATTTTCCATAACGAATAGCCTCCTTTCGTAATATTTTCCCTTAATACCGTTGTTCTGGAAAGATTAACCAGTATTGGAAAGAGCTATGACGTAGCCCTTCCAGAACGATTCGATTTTTGAGGATATTTTGGCAGAATACTTGAAAATGAAGAACGGAATAATAAGTTCGATTGTCAAATTTCATGAGCCTTTTTCATTTCAAACTAGCGCTATGATTTTTTAATAATTGTCACCATAAAAGTAAAACTCCCCTTTTCTACTGGGTATCCCAAAAACGAGCGACAATTTGAAATGAAAAACGGAAGATGTATGGTTTGCTGCATTCTGCTTAGGAAACTAGGGAATTTGCTTGCACATAAGGTGCGTCCAATAAATATAGAACCACCCATGAAAATGCAAATAACTCTTACATTTTTTAACACAATTAAATAACAATTTATTTATTGTTTATAAATGACAATGTGAGCATGTTGACACAATGTAATGAGAAAATAAGAAATAGAAAAAAAAATAAACTGAAAAAGGTAGATTTTGTCTGTCCAAAAATTATAAAACCACAAAGGTTAATATCCAATAAATTTTCCTTGAGCTTCCAGAACTTTTATAGCTCGGGTTGGCATTGTCTCAACAAGTTTATTTGAACACTTCTTCGTCCAATTTTTCCCATTCTTCAACAACAGACCTCTTCAAATCGTCAACATTTGCATATTGCTTTCCACCCTTGTAAACTGCTCGTGCAAGCTACCCCAAACATTCTCCTTAGGGTTAGTTCGGGAGAAAGTGGTGGCCAGTTCATCACTTTGATCCCTTTTGTGTTGAAACCATTGTTGAGTGGTGTTTGCACTGTGAACAGGAGTGTTGTCTTGCTGGAACTCCCAGTAACGTCCTCCCACTCTCTCCCCGAATGGCAATAAATTCGTTTCAAGCATTTGTTGGTATTTAATTGCATTCATTCGTCCATCGACAAAAGCCAAATTTGATCTTCCATAAAATCCAAATGCACCCCACACCATTAGTCTGCCACTACCTTGTTGCCTTTTAGAGAAGAAGTGTTCCTCTTTGCGAATGTCA
Organism: Rhysida immarginata; assembly: GCA_023313115.1. NCBI lineage: Eukaryota > Metazoa > Arthropoda > Chilopoda > Scolopendromorpha > Scolopendridae > Rhysida > Rhysida immarginata. The sequence continues at coordinate 9,381 of JAHWFO010049051.1, forward strand.
TGCCAGTAGTACTGGAATCCATCCGGCCCGTCTAGATTAAATCTTTTTTCATCACTCCACACCACGTTCCTGAACTTTTTCCCCCATTGCACTTTTTCCCTTGCCCAAATAAGGCGCTTTTCTTTGTGACAAGATTTCAGTATAGGTCGTGGCTTCCTCTTCTTGAATACCAGATTGCCAGACTGATGTACTACATTGGCAATTGTAGATTTGCAAACAGAAAAGTTTGGAGAATTCGCAAGAGATCGCAAAGAAGCATTGTTTCCACTTTTTTCGCGCACAATGATTCTTTTCTGGAGTTGTGTAAGTTTCTGCGGCCTGCCTGTTGACTTCTGTACTCCATACTGATCACCTAAACGCAAATAATTCAGCACCACATTGTGTGATCTACCTAACGCAATTGCAATTTGTCTTGCAGAATTGCCGCAATTTGTAAAGCACGAATTTGACCCTTCTCAAAATCCGATAGAGATTTGGCTTTGGGCATTGTTAAAAAAGTGGTTCAAGACGTTTTACAATGTCAGCTTTCACATATTTTTATCACAAATTTGAATGGGGAAAACCATTGCAATAAAGGGGTATGTGTAATTTTTGGTCCAGTCGATTTTGCAATTTTTTTGGGTTTTTTTTTTACTGTGGTTTTATAATTTTTGGACAGACAAAAATCTACCTTTTTCAGTTTATTTTTCTTTCTATTTCTTATTTTATCATTACATTGTGTCAACATGCTCACATTGTCATTTATATACAATGAATAAATTGTTATTTAATTGTGTTAAAAAATGTAAGAGTTATTTGCATTTTCATGGGTGGTTCTATATTTATTGGACGCACCTTAGTTTCAAAATTAGTTACAGAGTTCGTCAATGGATGATGCACCTGTTGGTGAAGAACAAGACGACATAGCCATAAGAGTGGTATTTAAAGGGTAAGATCAGAAAGTTGAGATTCTATCATGATGAATAACTTCGGACAACTCTTATACACTTCTGCACTCCTCGATCATTAGTCTCTCCCGTGCAATAAGAGCAGTAGTGAGGATATGGCGAATGTGGTCTTAGCCATAGGCACCTAAATTCCTCACAACGTTCCTATTGCATGAATATGTTGTTAAATTTTCTTTTCGAGTTGAGGGTAGTTATTGCGTTCCCTAAGCGACTTTGTCTGATGGAATCTTTCCTCTTCTGATGCCTAGTAATTGATTTGTTTTTCTGATGTAATTGTACCAGTAATTTTTTGTTGTTTGGTTATAGATGTTTAAGAAAACTTGAGGGGAATGCTGGAGTGCCGAGGAGAAAGACCAAATGAAAGAGAGTGAGCATAGCTGAACGTCAGTGCTTGTGTTGGAAATTAGGAAAGGTAAGCTTTGTTTACTTAAATGTTTATGTTCAAAACCAATCCATAATGTTGAAATGAAGTTGATGTTAACTTGATGAAAATATTTTAAGTTAATTGGTGCCTCAACCTTAAAGGTGCGTTCCCTAAGCTCGCTTGGGCTTTAAAGCGAAGCTTGAGCTTTGAAGCAAATTCTACTCGCTAAAAAAATATGGCTTGAAAAGTTCAGCTTGAAAAGCCAAGCTAGCGTTGAAGCTATCCCATAGCTAAAGCGTCTCGCGAGAAATCGCAGGTGGGAATTCAAAAAGATATGGCGCCTCTTAATGCACGAAAACATTTGTTGTTACAAAGAAAGGGTTCAGTTTTAAGAAGCTATTGATAATTAATCGTAAAAGTATTTTGTAAAAAGGAAAACATATTTCCACTTTAGCAATACGTGATATTTATTTTACTTTTGCTGACGCTACAATAAATGGAATAAATAAAATAAATCAAAACCAATTAAATTTAAATAAACAGAACTGATAATTAATAAAATAAACTTAAGTAATAAATAAAGTAATAATACACAAATTAATAAAATAAAATGAACAAAATAACAATATATATAATAAATTCAATAAAGACTATCAACTAATTAATAAATATAATGTATAATAAATGAATAAAATGAAAACAAAAAAAAAGTAATATAAAATAACAAATTAAAAGTTATATAAAATAACAAATTAAAAGTTATATAAAATTAGCTCAATCAAATGTAATATAATAAATAAAATTAAATAAATTAATAAAATAATAAATAAATAAAAAAATAAAATAAAATAAAATAAATATTTAATAAAAATATTTTAAACCTTAGTACAATACTTAAAGAAGAAATACTTATAAACTGAAGATATTCATCAAACAAATCATGAATACAAAGGAGAAAAGGGAAACAAACACATGTACAATTCGCGGAATTCTTAATTCACTTTTCTCCTTTGTATTCACGCTATCATCACGACCCCATGCACGCACCCATTGCTGTCATGAGAGAAAGGCGTACTGCGCATGTGCCTCAGTCATTTCCAAGCTGCTAGTAGCTTTAAAATCAAACTGACCTAGATATCCGCTTGAAGCGAAAAGCAGCTTGAAATTCCTAGCGCTATACGCAACTCGTGCATATCAGCTTGGTGTTAGGATAGCTTGAGCTTGAAAAATCACGCTCAAAACGCTCAAAGCTTCACGCTCCAAGTGAGCTATGGGAACGCACCTTAAGAAATGTAACAATATTTAAACATCTATTTTCTTTTTCTTTCAAGATCTTTCAGAAACTTCAACTAAAATAATTTAATTTATAGAAAAGAAGTTTAATATGAATAGATATTAATAGAAAAGAAATGACATAAAAGAACGAAGCTCCTTATCAATTGTTTTCAAAAAAGCCAAAAGGAAAAGATAACACAATTGTATAGTCAGAGTATGACTCAATATATTAATCTTGTCTCCAATTTGCATCGGATTAAACAATTTAATGGTTGGCCAGTCTTTGTAAAAGTGAGTTCATGATCTATTGTTGCTTTCAAATAATGAAGAATGCTTTTGCTGCTTTCCAATGTTCCATACTGTAGCAGCTGTTGAATTGTCTTGATGCATTCGCTGTATATGCAACATCCGTTCGTGTTATCACTACCGAATACATTATTGAGCCATTAATATTTTGGTTTCGTCTGTCAGCTCACTCGAGTAGCAAGTGGTTTTTCATCTTGCATTCTAAACAGTTTCAGAATGTCTATATTCAGTGTATTTCTTCTGTGTGAGATAAATTGATTCTTTTTTGTCACATGCAAAATCCATTCCAAGATAACAATGTAGCTTTTCAAGTTTTTTCATTTGGAGCTTTCAATTAGATAATAAAACTAACTCAACCAGTTTAGTTTTCCTGTTAGTGGCTAACTGGCATCAACATTCACACCGACAAGGATGAATTTTATTTCTTTGGATGTACACACGAGGATCTGATTCATTGTTCTCGTAGTTTTTCATTCAGTTTTTTGTATTGTCGTGCAGCTTATTTTAAGCCCTATAACGCCTCATTCCATAACAAAACCTAATATTCATACTTTTGAAGGCTTCAGCAAAATTACTTCAAGGTGTTCTGATACTTGCATACACTCTTATTGTAAAATGCCATTTAGGAAGGCTATAACAATATGCAGTTGATAAAAATCAGTCCTTTGATGACTAGTGCTGTTGTTGTATGTATTGATTAGTGTTGAATTTCAGGAGCAAAATTTGGTGGTTGGTTGTTTTACAAATTTCAATGAGTAATTTCCACATAGCAAAATTGTCTTTATCAAGTTTGTCAATAGTGTACATTTGAGTGCTCATTCTTTGGAGATACCATTCAGCTTTAGCAATTAGGGGACGGTTATTACTCACGGTTTACAGTGCCTGCTGATGGCTGTCATTTTCAACTGCAATGGCTCACTTGCAGTGTCCTCTTCCATTTGTCTAGTTGACTGCTGTTTTCCAAAACTAGGTATGCACAGTGGAAGCAGAATATGGTTCCATAACCTTATTTTATGCAATGGAATGATGTCTCCAAAACTACACTACCCTATCAAAAAGTAATGGGACACCATCACTTTAACAGAAATGCTCAAATATATACATATTTTAGTATCATATTTTGTTGGTCCACCTTTTTCTGCAATCACAGCTTCTACTCTCTGGGGCATACTGTCCACAAGTTTTTGATACGTTTCAACCAGTAATTTTCGTCATTCTACCATAAGTGTCTTGGACAGTTCGTTCACGGATTTCGGGCGTTTTTGCTTTACGGAAAGGTGCATTATTTTGCTGAAACAGAAAAGGGCCATTGCCAAAGTGCTGCCAGAGAAATGGAAGTGCTGCGTTGTCCAGAATGTCTTGGTAACGCTCTGCGTTTAGATGTCCGTCCACAGAAACGATTGCACACAACCCATACCATGAAAAGCACCCCCCCCCCACACCATCACTGACCCTCAGCCGAACTTCACTGTGGGCACAACACAGCTTGGCAGATAACGTTTGCCAGGCGTTCACCATAGCCAAACCCATCCATCCAATTGTCAGATGGTGTAGTGGGTCATCACTCCATTCAACCATTTGCCATTGATCCAGAGTCCAATGTCGTTGCTCTCTGAATTATTGCAATCTCCTCTCTGCATTGCTGGTGCTGACGTGAGGTTTGTGGGCTGCTGCTCTGCCATAAAAACCCATTGCATGCAGTTCCCTGCGAACAGTCAGGGTGCTCAGTCAACTCTATGAATGGTCTTGTCGGTCCATCAAGCAATGTGTAACGGTTTGCAGTGACCACTTTACGAAGAGCCTGTTGGTCTCTGGCGGACATGATCTTGGGTCTTCCAGTGCTAGGCAGAACACTTGTGGTGCCTTTCTCTTTCCATGCCTGGATGACGTTGTGAATGGTCGATGTCGGGATGTTTAGGATGGTTGACGTCTCTCTAACAGTTTTGCCTGCAAGATGGCACCCAACAATTGTACCTCTTTGAAAGTCTGAAAGCTCTTTGAGACATTCACGCAAGCATCATCTCATAATAGCATACTGTTATGTAGTGCTGGGAAGAATACCAACAGTGAAATTGCAAAGGAATGTCCCTTGACTTTTGATAGGGCAGGGGTTTAGAGCTATTTGCTTTATTTGATTTTGATTTTAACCTCAACATAAATAAATAATTAAATTAAATAATAATGTTGAGGTTGAAAACAAAATCAGATAAGCTAATAGGTTGATTTAAATGCCAAATCTATCCGCTTGATGGCATCCCCTACGGTTTATGAATTTTGTTCTAGTTTATTTACGAAAGTTTAGTGAAGATGAAAGTTAAAGGCTTGAAAGAAAAGCTTCTGTTAATAGGAGCAAAAGCTGGCGGAAATGAACAAGTATTGACTAACAGTGAGCAAATTTTATAATGAATTAGGATTTACGAAAGTGACGATGCTAAATATTGGGCCAGGCGACAACATTTCATTTAACCTCACTGAATTTTTTGATTTGTAGGAAATCCATGAAACTTGAGATTTTTGTTTTTAACAGTGATGTTCGAACACTGGAACTGAACAATTTACATGCATTTTTATACAGTATTATTAACATTGCTGAGATTTTCTCATTTTGACCATATCATCATAGCCTCAGATACATAAAGCATAGGCGCTGCCATCTATACTTAAATCAACCTATAAAATACTTCTAACCACTATGTAGTTTTGTAGACTTAATTCCATTGCACAATCATGCTCTGCTTCCACTGCACATAGGTTTTGGAAGATGGCAGTCGACTCGATAATTGAATGAATTGTACGAGTGAGCCATTGCAGTTGTAAATAACCACCATCATCAGCTATTGCAGACTGCGAGTAATGCCACATTAAGTGCTAAACTGAACTGTTTCTCGCAAAAAATGAAAACTCAAATGTACCAGATTGGTAAAGACAATTCTGATATGTGGAAATGGAAAAATAGTAAGGATCAAGGAGTGTGGTTAGGTTAGGAATGAAGTCTAATCCAGGAAAACTGCCATAGGAAAAACAAATATAACTCTTTGATCATAAACAAAGCATGGTCAATTGTTGATCATCCATCATGCAAAAAACTGATTGGATCACAAGAACAAAATACCAAGAAGAAAATGGTTCAATGGAAAGGACAAAAGTGTGGTTTGTTGAAAAAGGATACACCCAGCAACCACTCATCAACTGAATGCTGATACAGCCTTCCTAAATGGCATTTTACAAGTCTACATGTAATTACCAGAATACCTTGAAGTAATTTTGCTGAAACCAGAGCTTTGAAAATATGGAAGGCAAGGTCTGTTACTGAATAGGGCTTAGATGGCCACACAACAAGCCACACAATAATAATAAAAAGACTGGACAAAAAACTGAGAACAAGGAATCGGACTCATAGAATCAAAAAATAGTGAACTCAAAAATTCTTTTATTATTTTATACCGTTTAATAACTTTATTACATTCAATTGATTTTTCATTATTTACTTTAAATAATTCTAATTACGAGGGGCGATTGATAAATAAGGTCTCCATGGCTGTAATTTTATTTGTTAACCGATTTTCAAAATTCTTTTTGTATCATATACTCATATTTGTCCTCTATGTAATGCACTATTCACTTTTCGACATAGTCCCCATCCCTTTCCACGCATTGCGCCAACGCGTGACTAGTTGGGTGAACCCGTCGGAGAGGAATTCTGGAGTTGTCGACACCAGGATTGAATGGCAGAGTTTACCTCGCGGTCAGAACTAACGCAGGTCCCTTAAGGGGCTCTTTCTTCTTTGGGAAGTGGTGAAAGTTGCAATGTGCGAAGTCTTTCATTTTTGAACTGCAATTTTTCATCTTTGAACTGTAGGCGCTGCAACGCCTCTGGTGTATGGTGACTCGTGTGCGGGTGGACGTTATCGTACTCCAGAAGAGGGTCCAAAGCTGCCATTCAATCCTGGTGTCGACAACAACTCCGGAATTCCTATCCAACGAGTTTACCCAACTAGTCACGCGTTGGCACAATGCGTGAAAAGGGATGGGGACTATGTCGAAAAGTGAATACTGCATTACATAGAGGAGAAATGTGAGTATAAGATACAAAAAGAATTTTGAAAATCGGTTAACAAATAAAAAAGTTACAGCCATGGAGACCTTATTTATCAATCGGCCCTCGTATGTTGACATTAAAATAAAAAATCAAATAAATCAATAACTTAGATTAAGACTTCAAGCTCTCATTTAATAAAAAGTAAAGATTTTTTACAGGAGATTCCATTTTATTTAATTTTATTAATATTACTTCTTTTAATTTTTTTTTTGTTTAAATTTAATTATTTTAGTTGAGGTTCTGAAAGATGTTGATTAAAAATTGAAATGGATGCTTAAAAATTAATTTCTTCATTTCTGAAGGTTTGTATATTCTGAGGCATAGATCAAATTAAAATACTTTTATTTAGTTGATGTTGAGAAAAAAATGAATAACCTCAACTTCAAAAGAAATTCGTGAAGGTGTCGTGTCAAGTGGTCTAAATTTGAAAAAAAAAAAACAATCAAAATTTTAGCCCCCATCTCCAATCTTCATGAAATATTGTGTAAATGTAGAATTGTGCTTTAACCCTTTCAGACCCTATTTTTTTCTTTTAATGGCAGAATTTATCCTTGCTTGAAAACTGCTAAATAGCATGTGCTAAGGATAAAATTGTGATTTACAATAATAGATCACCCACTCATGTCCATCACAGTGGAGATGGGTGTCTTTAAAAATTATTTTTATAATGTAATAAATAGGGTCCGTACTTTCATGCTCTAAAAAAGTTAAAAATATGCATGCAAATATGCAATCAAAATGTCAAAAACATTCACTGAAAATGTCAAAAACATGCACTGAAAATGTCAAAATATGCTCTGAAAATTCCAAAAAGTATACTCCAAAATATGCAGACAAATTTGAAATTGGTACATTTTTATTAGAATATTTTTGCATTTGCGTATACAACAAAATATTGAGAAAGATTTTCATTTGTAATATTTGTTGTCACGTATGACAGCTTTGAAGTGTGAGAATGAACGCTCCACATCACAAGACTGGATTGGAGCATACTTAAAGGATGCAATTTCAAGGGGAGAGTAATCATTTGAGAAAGACTTCAGTTCCCCAAATCCCTCACTTTTTGCATCACTTTTTGCCATTTTTCTTTTTCCCCAATTTTTCCATTCACATTCAATAGCTTAATTTTTATGTTATCTATCACTGCAGTTGCAGTTGGAAGATCAACCTTTAGCGTTTCAAGTTCCGTGATCGCATCCCTTAAACATGTGAAATTAGAGTACACATAAGCTAGCTTACAAGTAAGTTCAGACTCTTCTAACAAAACTCATGCAGTTTTGATGGATTTAGCATCTTCTGGATTCAGAGCATTAACAACTCTCGGGTAGATGCTGTGCATAATAGAAAGCTGCAGTTAGCCAAGTACCCTATAGATTCTGGTGGCAAAGGCAGCTTTGAATACATTTGTTTGAACAGCTGAATCCTCGTGGGACATTTTAAGAACATTTTCTTGACTGTAGAAATTAAAAGATCAATCTGTGCATTTAATTTGCACACTTCTTTGCATACTCGATGAATTCCATGCTCCAAACATGTCATATAGACACTTGGTGAATAGCAACTTTACACCCTGAAATGCCTTTTTCATATATGGTGCTGTATCCATAATAACACCAATAGAAGTATATTGAATTTGGAACAAACATGTATTTTTATTCTCTAAACCTGAAAATAGGCATTATATGCTCTTATTGTTGAAATATGCATGCTGCATATAAATGCATGAACATACGGATCCTAGTAATAAACAAATAGAAAACTTAGAAATAAAACAAATATGTAAAAATTACTTGGACATGAATTTAAGAGCCATATACATAAAAATTATCTGTCCCTTGAGATAGACACAGGAACTGAAAGGGTTAAATGATGCTGTGCAAAATTTTACTTATAGGAGTTGTATAGTAGGTTTGCAGGGGGCTCCAGCAAAGAGCAGCTTGTGGAACACTGATGCACACACAAATGAAATGCTAAGTTTCAAAACTTATTGTTGCCCAAAAGCAGCAGCTAGCAGCCAGAAAATTTTTGTGTTTATGACAACTTTGTGTTTTCTGCAAAGGATATCGTACATATTTTTGAAAGATTTATTGTTATTGCTAACCCATCACAAAGTGGGCAAAATAATTTGTCATTATCAATTGCCATCAAGCTTTTGCTGTACATAACTTTAATACAGCATTTACGGAATGCTTATACTTTTACTAGCTAATCCAGCCCATAGATGTCTGTAGCCAGCCAAGGATGCATCCTCCTAAGTTATTTGGTTTTGGCAATATTTGCCTTTTAACTATGGGTTTTAATTTTACACTGCATTTTAAAGAGCAGGTTCTTTTCCTGTCTTCTCTGATGAAGTTTTTTTTTAACACTTAGAACGAGCAGGCTTTTCCCTTAAGAATCATCCCGTTTTATGTTAGAGACTTGAATGTATAAATCAAAAAAAGTTACTTTGAAAATTCTGGTTATTTATTTATGCGACACAGAATTTTAATAATGAGTTTTAAATTTTTAAATCTTTTTTTATTTTTTTTTTTATTTTTTATTCATTTATATTTTTGTTAGTGAATAATTTTTGTTACAGATCATAATTATGGTTTGATAGCCCAATTGGTAGAGGCATCAAGCATATGATACGCGAGCATCCTGGTTCGAATCCAGATCACAGAATTATTCCTTCAGTTTTTTCAAATCTGGCTCGGTGGTTGCGTGATCGCCTCTGATCGGGGTCACTGGTTCAACCCCAGCCAAGGACGACGAGGATTTTTTTTTTCTGGGGGGAAAATTCTGAGATCACACACGTCCTTCGGAAGGGAAGTAAAGCCCTTGATCCCGTGTAGTCGTTTGCCAGCTGCACGTTAAAGAACCCTTGCGAGGCAAAATTTGTGGCCCCTATAACGCAGTCTTGAAATGACCATGGCAGTTAAAAAGGACGTTAATAACAAACCAACCAAACCGTTTTTTCAAACAATATCATTACCTGATGTTTAGAGCTTCATCTCCACTTTATTACTGTATTTATCATATAATCGTATAAAATTGCATGTTTCAAAAGTTTTACGCATTATACATGTACTCAGAAAATCCTTGCATTGATCCAAGTAGGTTGAGCCGGTACCAATTCGTTCTCTAAAAGATTAGATTCTATGGTTTCTTTATTATTAAAAAAAAAAAAATATCTGGTGATGAAATAGGAAAGAAGTTATTGTTTCATAAGTGATTGGAATTTATCTTCGATGCATCATAGCCCATCAATCAAACGCTACAAGTTCTCATTGTTGTAGTTACAGGAGTTAGCAGTCATAAGCTGTTCTGGTATCCCACAGATATCTCTTCTAGAAGGCGGTAAAGTTTGATAGACGAGCTCATATTTTGCATCAAAGATAAATTCCAATCTCTTATGAAACAATAACTTCTTTCATATCTCATCATATATTTTTTTTAAGTAATGGAAATAACAAAGAATCCATAAAATCAAATTTTTTAGAGAATGAATGGTAGCAACTCAACTTTCATGGAGCAACACAAGGATTTTCTGAGTATAATACAGAGTAGAGTCCCATTATGATGACCACCAGCTAATAACCCAAATAGCCGCCTTTAGCGGCACAGACAACAGCTAGACTGTGTGGGAGCAAGTCAATAAGATTCTGGTAGGCTTCTACTGGTAGCTGTTGCCATGCATTGCGTCTGCTATGTCTTAAGATGGACATGGAAGATGTATGAGCAATGGGATACCACTGTGGATAATGACATCTTAAGCAAAAAAAACAAAAAAACCTTGTCCACAAAAATATTTTTTTCTTAACATTGAAGATGTAGTTGCAGTAGCTGTTATTAAAAAACACAAAACCAGGAAAAAAGAAATACAAGTGCCGGCCCCCCCCGTTCCTCGTTACAAAAACGCATGTTCCAAATTTTTTCCATGGTCTTGCGAAAACGGGACAATAAATTAAAATGAAATCAGACTGGGGATAATGACAAGGTTCAAGAAAAAGCGAGGCCTCATGCAAATGCTATTTTGGGGTCTGGTGCATAATGCTAAAGCATGGGATCTTGAGAAGCCACACAGCTAGCATCATCCTCGGGCTGGCTGTTATTATTTATTTCAAAGATATAAGCAAAAAACATGATCGGGAGGGAGTGGTCGTTTGCACAGTGCATAGACGTCAATAGAGACAAGCCATCCCAGTGCTTACGTAACTTCCCAGTCACCAAATGCATTGATCTCGATTTTCTGGCCTCTGGCAAGTGACGGGTTGCCGAAGCAACATGTGTAAACGATAACTATTCTAGTTATGTCTTGAGATTGCCAGCAATCAGTCAACAGTGCGTAAGAGGCCTTAGTCTCTAATATAAAACGGGATGATTCTTCAAGAGAAAAACCTGCTTTTTCTAAAAGTGTTATAAAGAACTTGATTAGAGAAGACTTTTTTTTGCTGGGTCACTTCTTCTTTCTAGGTCCATTCTCTACTGTTTAGAGGTGACCTTTTCGATATTTGTCTTGGGCTGTAATGATAATAGGGTATTTTCTAGGATTTTGTTTGTCACTACTGCCTTATACAGGGAAAGAATTCTTGAGAGTAATTTGCATTTGGCTAGGAAGTCTTTTGTCGCTCATAGTAATGATCTCCAGTACTTTTTATGGCTTGGATCTGAGGAATAGTGATTCGATCTGCATTGGGATTTTTCTATGTTTGAATACTTCACTGAGAGTTTCTCTTTGAATATTGAAATTGGGGCATTTGAAAATCGAATGTTCTAAAGTTTTGGTTTTACCACATTCAGAGAGTGGGGATTGGCAGAAGGAGAGCCTAAACAGATGGTTTTCTTCTGGACAATGTCCTGATCTTATCCTGAAGAGAAGTTTTGTATTTTGTTCTGTGTAATAGCATGAGAGGTGTTGTTTGTTTAGAAATTTGTCTAAATATTTTTTGAATTTGATAGCAGTAGGGTTGTTCCTTCGTTCTCTTTTCCAATTGTTTTTGCTAATGTTTGATAATAGGCTTCCTGTCATTTGGCGAGTGAAAGTAAAGGATTTCTGTTCCGTACTCCCTTCCTCGTTTGGCCAGAAAGTCTGCCATTTCATTTTGCTGGGTCGTTTTATATTCCCCGTGTAAAATTAACACACATAATTGGAAGGCAAATATCGCGCAAAAACCAAATAACCTAGAACACAACCTTGGCTGGCTACAGGCATCTACTGGCTGGATTATCTAGTAAAAGTATAAGCATTCTGGAAATGCTGTATTAAAGTTATGTGCAGCAAAAGCTTGTTGCATATTTTCAGAAACTTACGACAACAACAATTTATTTTGCCCAATTGGATAGTAAAAAATAATAAAATTTTTCAAAAGTAGGTACAATATCCTTTGCAGAAAGCACAAAAAGTGGTCATATGTAGCCAATTTTCAGGCTGCTAGGTGCTGCTGTTGGGCAAGAATAAGTTTTGAAACTTACCATTTCGTCTGTGCTACACAAGCCCCGTTTTTTGCTGGAGACCTTTGCACACAAACTATATTACTTCTGTAAGTGAAATTTTGCATAGCATCACTTAATGCATGGTTCTACATTTACACAATTTCATGAAGATTGGAAATGGAGAATAAAATGCATTTAGACCATTTGACATAAAATGACCAGTTCTTTTAGGATGAACTTGGGATGAGTATTATCACTTGTGAATGGAAGTATCTGTTGAGAATTTTCCATTTTTAAGATGACAAATTTGATTATTTTCTATTTATTTTTATGATGACTAATTGGAGATTCCTATTTTGGAATTAATTAGGTTTGCCTTAGAAGTGGATATTCCATTTGGTAAGCATTCAAAGTATGTAGGTGATTAATTTAAAAAAATGATAACTCCCTTTTAATGTAAAAAAATAGAAATAAAATAAATATTAAAAATAGGTAAAGTCACCCAAAGCAGAGAAATACAAATATTGAAGAAGACAAAACACAGATGAAACTAAGGTCTTGTGGAGCTGATGTAGACGAAACACAGGAAAACACAAAAACACAGTAAACAAGAGAAAAAAATCTAGATGCTCTTAACAAACCAATACCATTACCCTGTTCATAAGAATCATACGAATAACAATACCTTTTCAGTTTTAATATTATTGTTTTGATTTCTTTGGTTTATTATGTCTTCAATTATATTGTTTTAACTGAAGTTTCATTCAAAAGCTTACAAACTGAAGATGGGATAAAAATGCCGAAAATGTTATTTTTTTATTCATTTAAATTTTATTATCAACATTCTACTGATCATTGGACTTTCATCTAAATTTTCTTCCTGTTTACTGTGTTTCTTTTCTGTTTTCCTGTAAATTTCTTCACAAGGCCTTCATTTCATGTGTTTCATCATCTTCAATATGTGTATTTCTCCACAGCAGATGACTTTATCTGTTTTTAATATTTATTTTATTTCTATTTTTTTTTTTTTTCTTTTACATTGGAGTTATCATTTTTTTAAAATGAATTATACAGAATTCAACTCCTACTCTTATATAATTAAGTATGTAAGTGATATTGTTCATTTAAAAGTAGGTTCGATTAATTAATTGAAGTTGTACATTCTTCTTTTAGGAAACCTTTGCATAGGAGGAAATGCTAATTGTAATCTCATACAAGTGGATTGACAAAGTGGAAGACTTTCTAAAGAATTCTGGTCAGTGATAATTTATTGTGGGGGCTCGACAAAATATTTTTATAGTTGTAGACAATTATCTACAAGTGATATGATAATTTCTAGAGATGTACAGATGGAATGTACTTTCAAGTTCGATGAAAGTAAATTACACCATATTCGGATGTAAAAAGTCACGATGATTTCTTGTAGATCCAAACTTTGCAGACTTCTAGGAATTCTGCAGAGATGGTGACCTTTGATGACCTCATGTCCAGATGAGAACACACTCCTTTTCGAATATGGTGGTGAGATACTTTTATGGAGATGCCAAACATTGAAGGCTCTTCCTAGATGAATTCTTCACAAATGTAAAATTTGATGATTTAATGTTCAGATCGGTAACAATCTCTCCTGGTGAGAAGTGGTGTTTATTGAAAATTGTATAAATTAAAAGGAACAATGTCAGTTCCTTAAATTCTGTGTAAATATGGACCATGAATGTGATAATAATGAAAACGAGATGTTCTTTATTTTAAATTCCCTTATAAAACAAACAACTGATAAGACACTGCTCCTCGAAAGTGTTCTTTAATATCTAGTTTTTATACATTATTTTTGTATCTCAATTAATTATCCATTTAACTTAAACAATTTTCAAAAACCTCCACATCCAACTGTGAGAACTTGTTTCTATTTGAATACGAAATCTGGTCAGAATTCAACTAGGTAGTCTCCAATGTCTGGAATCTACATAAGTCATCTTACCACCATTTTCGATTAGGTGTGTTATTCATTTGGCCATAGGTCATCGAAGGTCAACATCTGTGCAGAATTCCTAGAAATCTCCAATGTTTAGTTCTACAAAAAGTCATCATCAGTTTTTACATCTGGGTGTGGTCTAATTTACTTTTATTGGACTTTCCATTTTCAACTTAAAAATCAGCTAAAAGGTTTTCAAATTCTCTCAGCCCAGTTATTAAATTCAATATCCAACATTAGTACACTCTTACTATGCAGTGTTACCTCAAATAGAGCTCCCAAATTACATATTCGCAAAAAACTGCAATTGACGTGTACGGGAGTGGCGTTTAATT
>JAHWFO010049052.1:0-18053 GCA_023313115.1 Rhysida immarginata
AATTCACAAGAATTTGTTATATTCAACCATAATCCAATCTTGATTTAAGTTATACGATTGATTTTTTAGTCTATTCATAATAAAAAATATATTGCTTAAATTATATAACATAAGACACTAGTTTGTAATTAATAAAGTCTCAAGTATTTTTATATTGAAATATTTGATTGATTTATCCAATATATTTTATAGGTGGTTTAGCTCAATGAATTAAACATTACTATAGTTAATATAAATTTAAATGAGTTCAGTCTCCTTTTAATAGGGAAAAAAATCGTAAAATTAATAAAAACCAAAAAATTAATAATAAATACAGTCACCAATCTTGAAAAACGATGAAAGAACTTGTGATATAGAAGAAAACTCAAAGGATGAAGTCTTTTGCAGATGTTGTTGATAGTAGAAATAAACCAAGTCTATTGAGGATGTAGTGAAGATAATGTTGATTGGGGAAAACGATAATCTTGAAGGAAGTGTTGGTTTTGAAATGTTTCAACTGTTTTCACCATTCAAAAAATATTTAATCCAACTGAATATGAGAATTATTCTAGAAAACGTTTTTTTATATAAATTTTATCTCAAATATTTGGATCACCCTCTTCAAAATTTCATCTGTATTTCAAAACTAACACTTCCTTCAAGATTATCGTTTTCCCCTATCAACATTATCTTCACAAGACTTCATCTACATCCTCAATAGACTGGGTTTATTTCTAATATCTACAACATCTGCAATAGACTATATTTTTTGAGTTTTCTTCCATCTCACAAGTTCCTTCATCGTTTTTCAAGATTGGTGACTTTATTTATTATTAATTTTTTGGTTTTTATTAATTTTACAATTTTTTCCCCATTAAAAGGAGATTGAACTCATTTAAATTTAAATTAACTATAGTAATGTTTAATTCAATCAGCTAAACCACCTATAAAATATATTGGATAAATCAATCAAATATTTCAATATAAAAATATTTGAGACTTTATTAATTACAAACTAGTGTCTTATGTTATATAATTTAAGCAATATATTTTTTATTATGAATAGACTAAAAAATCAATCGTATAACTTAAATCAAGATTGGATTATGGTTGAATATAACAAATTCTTGTGAATTTTTTAAGGAAATTCATTTTGGTATAATAATGTTTAGTGTTTACTTAAATAAATTTTTAGGAACATTCAGAATCATAAAAAAATTAACGAAACAGTGAGTTTATTAAAATTATTTTAAGATAAACAGGATTTAAATTTAATCTGGGATGATGAATTATTATAATGATAAATTATGTTTCATTTTAATAGAAAGTCTATTGAATATTTTTAAACAAAATGAATTTAAAAAAAGAAATGCAAAGAAATATAGAAAATCCTTTATTTCATAATCATTTTGATAATTTTGACAATTTTGACATTTTAATTCTATTAGAAGAGAATTGTTGTTTATTATAATCTCTGAAAAAGAAATGAACCATTACTGTTGCTTAAAAATTGATTATAAATTTTACTAAAGTGACTTGATGTTTACATCATATTGCATGAATAACAAAATCAGGATGCAATGGGAAATTCTCAGAAATTCTGATGTGCTCTTTTAATTGATTTTTATAATGTCATTAAAATGTTCAAAAACTTTTTATATATGCACAAAAGCTTTTCCTGGTCTTTTAGCACTGTTTAATTAAAATCTTGACAAGAAAAATATTTTTCAGGATCATTTATTAATAGCATATTTGAACACAGTTCACTCATATGTGACTGCCGCGCCACTAATGAATTTCTCAGTTTTTGGAGTGAACTGAGAGTGGTTGAATGCTGAATCTGATTGTAGAATAAGCCTTACTATAGGCTACTCTATCGTGAGCTAGAGTGACTATAAGGAGAGCGGCGATAACTCGGAACGGATTTTGATTGGATAACGTCCTGGACAACATAGTTTTCCAAATATAGTGTGATATATGCATTATAGATAGAATGAAATAATAGTTTCCTTTCTATTTTTCGTTTTATTGTGCGTATTTCTTAATTTTTGCTAATAAATTTGCATTATTGAAGTTTAAAGGTTCTGGTTTTATTTGATCAGCTTTGAAATTAACCATTGAAGTGGCAGAAAAGGACGGAAAATATTTTTTATAATAAAGTATGTATTGTTTTACTGTTGTTCATAAAAATGTGAATCTCACAAAATAAAGTGATTTTTAATCTATCTTTCTTCTTCTATCTATCTATATAAAGAAGGGTGTTTGTTTGTGGGTGTGTTTGTTTCTTTTACAAATCTATAGCTTTATTCTGATATTGATGAAAGTTTCGTACCCGACCATCAAAGCATGAGGAAGGTCACCGTCCACCTTTAGATTTCGAAAAAATAATAATTATTGATAAAAAATCGATATTCATGGTTATGGCAAGGCATATTAATGAGAAATATCTCATGACCAACAATGCAAGGCCAAGTTTGTGCAACAATAGATATCAACAATGTTATCAACACGCAATTCACAAAGAATCTGCACGGACCAACAATATATATCTCATGACCAACAATGCAAGGCAAAGTTTGTGCAAAAATAGGTGCGTTGTGTTCACATAACAATGGTATCAATAACAATGAGAAGATAATGATGCAATGATAGAAAGTTTAAAGAATTATAACAATGAACATAAAATGATGGTGCAATGACAGAACACACGTTTCCAAGAATTATAACAATGAACAAAAAATGATGAGGCAATGACAGAATACACGTTTCCAAGAATTATAATAATGAACAAAAAATGATGAGGCAATGATAAAAAGTTTTTTTTCAAAGAATTTTAATAATGAACATAAAATGATAATGCAATGATAGAAAGTTCGTTTCCAAGAATTAATAACAATTAACAGTAAATGGATATAGCAGACGATATAGATAGGGCAGTCTCTCTCGATGAGGCAAAGGTGATACACATGTAATTATCCCGGGCAAGGCCGGGTACCTCTGCTAGTCTTTCTATATATATAAAGAAGGATGTTTGTTTGTTTGTGGGTTTGTTTGTTTGTTTTTTATAAAAATCTACAGTTTTATTTCGATCTTGATAAAATTTCGCATACATGACCTTCAAACAATGAGGAAGGTCACTGTCTACTTCAGATTTCGAAAATAAATAATAATTATTGATAAAAAATCGATATTCTTGGTTATGGCAGGGCATATTAATGAGAAAATCTCAAGACCAACAATGCAAGACAAAGTTTTTGCAACAATAAGTAGCAACAATTCTATCAACACGCAATTCACAAACACTCTGCATGGACCAACAATATATATCTCATGACCACAATGCAAATAAAGGTTTGTGCAAAAATAGATATCAACAATGGTGTCAACACGCTATGCACCAACACTATGCAAGCATCAACAATATATGTCTCATGACCAACAATGCAGGGCAAAATTTGTGCAATATAGAATTGAATGCATAGAATTCCTGTTATTCAGGATTTTCTTAGAAAAAAAATTTCTTAGTAATTTACAATTTCTTGAAAAATTTTAAAAATGATCATTAACTGGAGATAATGAAGTAGTAGACTATTGAGAAAGAGTGAAAGACGATAGAGGAAGCACTCCTTTAGCTTCGTGCTGTATTGAGCAAATGGTAAGCAAGTAAATAGAAGAATCGGCGACCGCTAGCCTATGCAAACTGATGAATGGCCAGTTTTTGCTTCAAGACATCGAAAGAAGAAAAGAAATTGTATCGACATCAAGTGTACATCTAAAGTAAGATTACGTAGGTAAAAAACTATTTAGATTAGAAGGCATCCTTGGAGAGGTCCATCCATTGTGAGCCTTTAAACATTTTTTTTTCGGTAAATCAAGTTCCGGTATATCACCTAGAATAGATTTTTCAGTGAAGAGGTAAATTACTGTCTTTTGGATTTTTCTTAGAATGGATAGTCCCTTCGCTTTATATTGCAATGATTGAGTTATTATTTAACCAATTTGGAATTTTAATTTAGCTTTTTGAGGTTGTTCTGTTTATCTACAATCTTCATTTTCCTGGGCAACACCGGGTCCTCTGCTAGTTCTATATATATAATGAAGGAAAATTATTTGTGTGCTTTTTATACAAATCTACAGTTTTATTCCGATCTTGATAAAATTTCTCATACCTGACCTACAAAGTGCAAGGAAGGTCACTGTCTACCTCAGATTTCGAAAAAATAATAATGAAATATCGATATTCATGGTCATGGCAAGGTATATTAATGAAAAATATCTCATAACCAACAATGCAGGGCAAACTTTGTGCAACAATACTTATCAAAAATAGTATGAACACGCAATTCACAAAACTCACGTATCAATGATATATATCTCATGACCAACAATGGAAGGCAAAATTTGTGCAATATAGATAAGTTTAATTTTGTAACAATGCATAGAATTCCTGTTATTCAGCTCTTTCTTAGAAATAAAAGTTGTTAGTACTTAACACTTTCTTGAAAATCTTTAAAAATGACCACTAACTGGATATATCGGAGAGTTAGCAGACTATTCAGAAAGAGAGGAAAGACGATAGAGGAAGAAATCCTTTAGCTCATTGCTGTATTAAGCAAATGGTAATTAGAAGAATTGGCGAATGCTAGACGACACAAAGAGATGAATGGCCAAGTTTTTGCAACAACATCAAGGGGAACATCTAAAGTAAGAAATTAATTAGTCTAGCCGTGGCATACATAGAGAGACCCATCCCCTGTAAGCGCTTAAAAATGTTTTTCCGTGTTTTTATTATGTTTTTTACTGTATTAATTCCAAGCGTTTTCATATATTTATTTTTAAAATATTGCAAGATTTAATCATAAAAACAGTCCGAGCCATGCCTGGGTTTATCACCTAGCTTATTTGGTAGTTCATCAGATCCAAACATTTCATAAAAATACATTTTGACTATATTCTGTGGTAATGTATATATTTTGGAAACTGAGATGTTGATAATGCGTGCAATGACTGAACGTTTAATAATAAGCATAAGATGTTAATGTAATGACAGAACATCCATAAGGCAGCGTCTATTGGTGAGGCAAAGGAGTCACACGTGTCTCCCTTGAGTTCTCTATCGAACGTCCAGACTACTGACAAAAATTTATGTGTCGGGATAGGAAAGAGAAAGAACGAGTATTGGTTAAAGAAACTCAGCAACTAAAACAGAAAAAGCTATACGGGCATTTGAAACATCTGAGCAACGGGAATTTCGAATAGAGCAAGATGTTCTCTGACAAGAGCAAGAAAAACTTGAGTCTTATGTATCTGGTCCTGATATATCACCTAGAATTCCTGTTTTTCGTTTTTTTCGTAGAATGGATAGTCGCTTTGCTCTGTGTTGTATTGATTGAGTTATTATTTAATCAATTGGGAGTTATAATTTAATATTTTGAGATTGTTCTGTTTATCTACCAGTGTATTTATCCCGGGCAACGCTGGGTATCTCTTCTAGTCTTTCTATATACAGAAGGGTGTTTGTGCGTTTGCTTGTGGGTTTCTTTGTGTATTTGTTTGTTTTTTATACAAATCTACAGATTTATTCCGATCTTGATAAAATTTTGCATACATGGTCTTCCAAGCATGAGGAATGTCACTGTCTGCCTCTGATTTCGAAAAAATAATAATTATCGATAAGAAGTCGATATTCATGGTCATGGCAGAGCATATTAATGAGAAATATCTCATGACCAACAATGCAAGGCAAAGTTTGTGCTATATAGATGCATTTCAAGTTGTAAGAATGAATAGAATTCCTGTTACTCAGGCATTTCTTAGAAAAGAGAGTTCCTAGTACTTAACAATTTCTTGAAAATCTTTAAAAATGATCGGTAACTAGAGATAATAGAGAGTTAGGTTAGGTTAGACTATTGAGAATGAGTGGAAAGATGACAGAGGAAGCTGTATTGAGCAAATGGTAAGCATGTCAATAGAAGCATCGGCGATCGCTAGACTGCACAAAGATATGAATGGCCAAGTTTTGATTCAAGACATCGAGAGAAGAAAGGGAATTGCAACAACATCATGTGTACATCTAAATTAAGATTACGTGAGTAAGAAATTATTAGACTAGCAGTGGCATCCTTGGAGAGGTCTATCCATTGTGAGCCCCAAAAAAATTTTTTTTCAATTTTTCTTTAAGAAATTTTACAGTGTTAATTCTAAGCGTTTTCATGTGTTTATTTTTAAGATATTTCAAAATTTCTTCCAAAAAAAAAGTTCGAGCTACATCGTGATTATCAGCTAGCTTATTTGGTAGCACAGCAGATCAAAACAGTTATTTAAAATACATTTTGACTATATTCAGTGGGAATGTGTATATTTTTGAAAATGATATGCTGATACTGCAATGACTGAACATTCGTTTCCAAGCATTATTGATAATGAGCATGAAGTGAAGATTCAGTGACAGAACATTAATATCACGTGTGATTATTATATAAATGAGTAAACGCAGAGGAAGAGGAAACACGATGACCGAAGATGTAAAGGATAACTGAAAATATATTAAACTTGACGAAAAGGCAAATTAAAACAAATCATAAAGCTTAAACCTAAAGCTTCAATAAATGTTCAATTTGAACTTGTAAATAACCCAAATTTTATAAAATAAGTTTGAATATACACATAAACAGCAATACCATAATCATGAAATAAATATCTAGGATTGTTGGCAATAACACCTTAACCATTTCCCAGCGAAGGTGGCCTAATCAGGCCATCTGTAACTATGTCAGGTCTATTAGCTTATTAAAATGATTAGTGTATAGTTCATTGGACTTTTTGATACTTCTTTTTGCAACTTTTATCAATTTCATCAAATGTGATACAAGTCCAGTGGATGATAATTATTCCTACTGAAATTTATTCACAGAGGGAGGAATAACTTTCCCACTCAAATCCAAATAGTACAGAGAAAACCCAGTGGCTTCAGATGCCGTTCTATTAATAGCTATTTCCGTAGTCAGGAAATATGTGTCCCAATCCGTTTTGTCGGGATTTAGGTAGTGCCGTAGGACCTGGATCATGTTTTGAGGATGTATGCTGAAGCTAATTTAAATGTTGTACCTAATGCTTTAAAGATACAGTACCACAGTTCCGAGGTTAAACGCATCTCTGTCAGATTTACTTACTGATGGAAACCCATAGAGTTTGAAGATTTGGTCCACCAGTATTTTCACTGTCTCCTCCTTCGTGATGGTGGATCAGCATGGCAATAGTCGCACCCTTTTAGTAAGCTTGTCGCTTACGGTAAAGATAGCATCATAGCCTTGACTCATGACCAGAAGTGGCATCACATAATCGAGACAGATTGTGGCCACCTGTGCGTTGGATCGTTTAGTGCTTGCAGGTCCCCATATGGCTTTTGTCTGGGGACCTTATTTTGCTGTTATTGATGGTACTCTCTCACGGCTTTCTTTATGTCCGAGTGCATTCCTTGTCAGAAATAGCAGTCCTGAATTTTACGTATGTCTTGGATATTCCAGGATGGCCAGCCATAGGTTCGTCATGCATGGCTTTAAATTTAGTGTCCATCCCAATTTCCTTCTTTTGGAAATATGGTGCTTTCACGTCCTGCAAGATGCTTTTTGTTTTGCTGTACGGATTTTACTGAGTCTTTATCAATTTCTCCAAGGAATCGGCTCCCTGTTGCATTGCGCTGGTCAGCATCAGCGGAGCTTCCACAGTAGTATCTTCTTCTGCTTCTGGTTTGGTGCTAACCTCTTCTGGGCATCTTTGATCTTACTGTTTTTGGAAAAGGGACATCCAGTCTCGGTCAGCAAATGGCTTTATGCCTGCTTGTCTCTTAGTAGTCGGGGTGTTAGTCACATTTTGCTGCTTGTCGGCCTCGATGATTTCCTTGGCCCTGTCCATAATAGTAGGTATGCAATTCAATTCCCAAAGAGCAAGCTTTTGCTGAATGGGAAAAGCAGTAATGTACAGCTGTACCTTTTCATTTTCGGGTACTGACTGCAGCTGGCTAGATAATGATTTGAAACACTGGTTAAAGAGCGAGATATTGTTTCGATAACGGGTGCTCCTTAGTCCTTTAATTATTTGCGTGTTCCGAAGCTTTCCTTTTTGCCATGATCATACACTGTACTATGACTCACTTAAATACGCTGCCTTCCTGAGTGTAACACTAATACAAACACTTTTTTTAATTAACACAATCACTAAGCACAGTAAACTTTAGACTATGCATGCACCACCATTACAATCATATATTGCACCACCTCGTTTAGCATAGACCCCACCACACAATCACTAATGTACGAAGCAAAAAAATTAATTTCCTATTTTTTGAAGCATAACACCAAGCACTAAATCAGTGAATAATGATTCTCAAAAACACTTCACACCCCACTTGAATAGACGGAGTCACTGAGTAATAGACCCCGATGGGAAGAGAAAAAAAAACCCTGTGTAAAAACCACACTCTGCTACCACGCACCACTTCTGTCATGTGTAAATTTTTATATACATGAGTAAACGCAGAGGAAGAGGAAGCACGATGACAGAAGACGTAAAGGATAACTGAAAATTTATTATACTTGATGAAAAGGCAAATTAAAACAAATAAAGCTTAAACCTAAAGCTTCAATAAATGTTCAATCTGAACTGATAAATAAATCAAAACTTATGCTCTAAGTTTTGAATATACACATAAACAGGAATACCCTAATCATGAAATAAGTAACTAGTATTGTTGGCAATAACACCTTAACTTTTTCCTAGCGAAGGTGGCCTAATCAGGCCATCTATAGCTATGTCAGGTCTATATAACACATTACAAAATATAAATGCATATAACTGAAATTCTATTGCAGATAAAGTGCTCATTTTTTTATATTTTTTTTCAGATGCACTTTATTACTAGTATATGAGAAATTTTAAAATTAAATGAGAAAATAATATAAAAAATGATTTTCCACATGTGTTATCAAAGGAGGAGGGGGGGTGAAATCATGACTATATAAAATGCTGATAAGAAATTTTCTATTATCGATAAAAACTTCAAACTGCATTTGTTGAATTCTTGAAAGCTTTATAATTAATTGCAAATAAATTATATACACCAAATTTAATAATAGTCAATAATGTTCGAAATTTTAGAAAACTTGTGTATCTTGTATGGAGCACCTTAGCAACATCTAAAATTACGAATTTATTTACAAATTCCAGGGCAAAATTGAACCATTTAATTATTGAATTATATTAAAATGATTCTTTTTATTTATATTTAAAATTTTTTTTTCGTCAATTACATTTTATTCATAAGTTATTTCACAAAAATTAAACCCATTGCTATTGAGATCGTTTCTTGATGACGTCATTAGAGATTGTTCCCTTATCAGAATATAAGGAAGTTAGATAAGGCCACGTCGTTGCTTTATCAAAGAAAGAGATTAAAATCCAATTATGTGATTTTCTCGTTATTGTCATGCAGGTGTGACCCATTTAACAAATTACATATATCTTAGAAAAAAAAAGTAAAAATATTGCACATTCAGTAATATAAAAAATCATTAAAACAAATAGAGATATTAAAAAAATATTTTTTGCATTATTTAGAAAAGATTTCTCACTAAGTTTTGGCTATTTTCAAATTCGAAATTATTACATTTGTAATTTTTTAAAAAAGGTTTAAAACCAAGTGTTTAAAACCAAATAGAAAATATTATTATATATTTTAATGTATTGTTTAAAAAAAAACATTACTTTTATTCAATCAAAAAATTACTAATCAAAAGCAATTATATTCATGATCACAAATGTGAAATTTTAAAGCAGTATATCAGTTATTCAATTTTTTAAAAAATATTTTCTATCCCCCTGTAAGAAATCATTTTCTCAACAAATAGCTGGCTGGAAAAAGGTTAGAAGATAAATCAGTGTCACAAGTACAATACATGATCAAAGCAGTTGGGACACCTGTTGCTCTACCATAAAGCTGCTCATGATCAAAGCTTCAATGAGTAGTGTGTAAGACTACCTTGAGATGCTATTACTGCTCTACCCTACATGGCATACTGTCCACAAGTTTACGATATGTGTCCACAGGTATTGACCTCCGTTCCTCGAGGAGTGTCGTGGTCAGTTCCTGGACAGATGTAGGGCGAAACATCCTGGATCTCATACGTCATTCCAATTCGTCCCAAAGATGTTCGATAAGGTTGAGATCTGGACTCTGGGCGGGTGAATCCAGTTCTTCAACCTGAATCTCATCAAACCAGTCAGATATGGATCTTGCTTTGTGGCAAGGCGCATTATCGTGCTGGAAGAGGAACGGCCCATCTCCGAAGTGTTCCCGCAGTGCTGGAAGTGCTCTGTTATCCAGAATGGTCCTTTAACCATCAGCATTGAGGTTTCCAGCCACCGTGAGGAGCGGGCCAAGTCCAGTTCCACAATTAAGGTAGGTATTCACAGGGGTGTCCCAACTCCTTTGATCATGTAGTGTAAATGATAACGCACACAGAATAACTGATCCAACAAAATGGATCCACCTGATATGGAAAAGAACCATTAAACCTTAACGGTATGACAAAAGTAAGTATGATATATAAATACCACATAATAAATTAACAAATGATCACAATACTGATAAGGTTCATTGTATAGTACGTAAGTCTGGGTACACAAAAAGGCTCAGTCAGAGCTATCAGAGTTCATTGGCTCGACAGTTAGGACGCACTATTCAACCACAAATAAGTGAGCTACATCACCACAGAATAGTTCAATGTTCAAAATCAATCACACAGTTCGTTTCAATGTTCTAAACATAAACTTTTTACCTTAAATCAAGCTAGCTAGGTGGTTATTTATAGCAACAATATAAATAAACCACATAGACATAGGCATTGAACCTATTTACAAATATAGGCCCCACAGGCACTCGCATTACATTGGAGCACAAAAATACGACTATGTAATTAGGCCTTGTACACAGGTAAGAAACGTGGGCTTAAATGCCTGTCACTTTTGTAACGAATGATAGAACGTCAATCAAGGATTAACAATCAAAGATACACAGAAATGATTTAACTGGCACATTTGTGAAAAACAATGCACTGACAATTATGAAGAACTGACACCACCCACACGGAGCAACTAGAACATAAAGAATGCAGATATTTAGCCGTTGCAAAACTCGAAGTTTCACTAGTTTCTACAGCTATATTTGTTACTAAGAAAGAATGGGAACAGGTGCATCATTAAATAAGCAGTTCTAAAGGGATAACTGCCTAACATAAATGAATCTCAGGTCTTGTTTAAAGTAGGCTGGCAAACCAAATGGCCAACAGCCCTTGAACGTTTGTACGGGCTTTCAGCTCGTAATAAGACAGTTCTGAGAAACACTGCTTCACAAACTGAATATTACTGCCTATTTGAAATTGGGTGCTTGCCAGGGATAAGGTCTGTTGCTCAAGAGTCCAGGTAGATAGTCTTGGAGTCCTAACGAACTGCGATTCTCCTTCGCTTGACGAGAAGTTTTGCTACGTCAACAACTTCGTATTAATGGGGGCTCATTCGTCCTACCACTTTTTACAGAAGGATGGGAAATTGAATCCGCTATGACAGGTCGTTTGGTGTATTCCCTTGTTTTACCTATCGATAGCAGTGTTTTGCTCCACCGAGGTTTCTCGATCATTCCAGATGAGTGCTCTTTTGATCATCTCACTTGGACTCCCACGATCGTGGTTTTGCTTGTCGTCACAACGAAACTCCCGTTCCTTCCTCTGATTGGTCTTTGGGTGTCGCTTCCATTGACGTGTGTGGTTTCGTCGCTCATCTTCCAGTTTCAATCAGTAGAAGAAAGGGATCCGGTAACGATGGACGACGTCATCAGAATTCGGGGTGCCGTTTGAATTCTGTGAAAATTAATAAGGCAGCATCTATTGATTAGGCATTGGATTCAAGCATGCCTCCCTTAAACTCCCTATTAAACATCCAGATGACTGGCAAATATTTATGTGTGTGGAAAGGAAAGTGGAAAAACTAGTATTGGTCAGAGAAACTCTGCAACCATAACAGAAAAAGCTACATGGGCGTTTGAAACATCTGAACAACAGGAGTTTCAAATAGAGCAGCAGGGTATAAGAGCTTCTACAGCAAGGGCAAGAAGGGCAAAAATTTACTCACCTGAGTGGATAAAGGTATCAAATGCGTGGTTTGCTATCTGGTAAGTACAGGGTGAAAATCGGCATTACACTGTCACTGATGCAGGGTTCCATTCGTGACGTCTTCTATTAAGACCATGGGTCTTCTCGTTCCAATATGTTTGTTTTTCACTCTTGATTGCCAGTATTCTGTGATGTCCGTTGCATCAATGCCGCCTTTTATAGGAACATAAAGGATCTCTGTAGAAGGAAGAACTCACCATTGTTCAAGGAGTGACACTTTACAAAACCATTGCGTCTTCGAGCTCCTCTCTGGCTCAGCCATCTCTGCGACCATTTTCCCAGTTGCCTTTTTTGTTTCATCAATATCACCTTGCTCCCTGGTGTAGCAACCATTCGACCTCAACCAACACCTTCTAGAAAGAAAGCCTCACAAATGAAAAGTCATATGTAATGTTTCAGTTGTGAGGCTTTCTTTCTAGGAGGTATTGCCTCAACCCACACTACATCTACTCAAAGTCTGAGCGCAGAAATGTTATACATTTTTACATCATCATAAGGAGTCATGTTTATTCGTATTTCTACCAATAATAAGCCCTAAATTATGACTCCGCTTTGAGTAGAGGTGGTGTTGCTTCAACTCGGGTCACAACAATTTAACTAGCATCAGATATCCTCATTGTTGACCAACAAATGTTACAAAAGAAACATACACGAAAGTCGGATTTAATCATCCTTCTAACTGTCACTATTTATCTGGTAAACTTTTTACTAAAGATATTTTTCAGTCTTGCCTTTTCCTTCGATGAAAAGTCTTACCAAAGTAGAGGTTCGTATACCATCGGCAGGGAGTGGTGGGGCAAAAAATCTACAGCACCCACATTCTCCAATACACTTAATTTTTTTTTTAAATTTGGGTGCTACAGTCCCCCACCTGCTAATGAAAGCTTGACTCAATCGGTTTTTCGGTCTGAATGTTTCGTACTGTAAAATCTAACGCATCACGCGTCCTGCAGTCCTTTTTCGAGGAGGGCTTCTTTAACCTCCATGGCATTGACTTGACTGGGGTTTCACTTCTCCCACCAGTGCGACGCACACTCAATTTTATTTTTTCAATGTACCTTTTGATTTTCTCGTAGTGTCTTCAGACTCATCACATTTTCGGTTAGTCGTCGTGAATTTTTATCGCTACAATCCTAATAACCCTATACATGTTATGATTGAATCTATTCACAATTTTAATTCTAAATCACAATTCAACAGTCTTTAATCTCCACTTACATAATCCTGTATAATAATTTAAATCAAAGCAAGAAACCATCAGTTTAAATGTTTAATAAGAAATGGTCTAAACCGTCTAATCTTCTCAAATCCAGTCTAGAGTGTGATACCACCATCTTTATTTTTTCCTTTTTTTTCTTTCCCCTAGTCATGAACAATAGCTGCGCGAGTGAGGTATTTCTCCACAAGTTGGACGTCCACAGGAGGAGAGGGTTATCCACAACCTGAACTTAGTGCTTGAGCTCATGGTTGAGGTTCATTACTGGAGCAGTTTCGGCAGTCGCAATTTCTCTGTAAAATGTTCGATCGCCTGCAACCAAATTATCGAAGCCGCACCACCTCTGCCGAGGCATCTCCAGTCACAGTCCTTAGTTTTCTGGGTCATTTTTATTTTTTGCTTGTCTCTCATTTCCTCGGACATTTCGTTTATTCCCTCATTCCAAATCCCTGCACATCATTATTAACTGCGATTCTGTTTGTATGCACCCCAGCACGATTTTCATCTTCAGAAAATTTGCCATGTTTTCCAAGACTAGCCCAACGAGCTGGCGTTCCATCAGAGGCGTGGATGGAGCAGCACTCCAATTTTTTAGATCCATGAAATATTTCAAAAACACCTCATCTTTCATCTGCTCTCGGTAAAAGCAGTAGTGTATGTTATGACCTCCCTGCCACACTTTTGGCTCCAAGATGGCAATGTTTCCGTTCCGCTCAGTCATCTCGTCTCTGACTCGTGCGATCAGGTCACATGCTCGTCATTTTGTGATGTCACATCCGCATTGTGTCTTCACTTCTGGTCATGTGACACGTGACGTCTCCTCCCATCCGGTCAAGTGATTCGTGATGCGTTTCGCGTCATTTCCGTCGTTTAGTTCTCGTTTTCATCACCCGATGGCACCACCGTTGTTTGTAATAGAAATTTTGCTTCCTTTTCTCATTGGTAGATGGTGTCGTCGTCGCTCCCCCCTCCCCCGTAATCACAACCAATGTCCTGAAATCTCGAAACCCTTCTCTCTCTCCCCATGAAAATCGAAACCAGACATCGCAAATCAGAACCAAATGCTTATGTAGATACTTTTTTTTTGTTGCTTTCATGTTTTGTTTTTTTCTATTATTTTGGAAATTAGAAAGGAAAATAAAAAGAGAGAAATATAATGTTCTGTTATTTTATTTCAAGTTTTTTATTTTTAAAAACAATTTCGTGAAAATAAAAATTCTCTGATATGAACTTTCTGACGACAGAATTTTTGTTTTTCGACATTTCATCTACTTTTTAATGGTAATGATATTCAGAAAGGTGTTAATAATAAAAAAATTCATGATGTGTGTATTTTTTCTACACATTTTCTTCTTCTATCTCTTGTTCTTCTTCTTGATTTCTATAATGTCCATATGATCGTGATGAAATACCATCTTCTAGTTGAAATCTTTTGTCGTCATATGCGGTGAGGCACATTTTTTGTAGTTCGATGGTATAAGGTTGGTGTTTCATAGAGTTGATTTGTCGCATTGGGAATAATACGTACAGAGTTTGTTGAGTGTATGTAAATAATTAGAATGTAATATTTTGCTTTGTAACATGCTTTTTTTAATTTCCTTTCCTACTCG
The DNA here is from genome assembly GCA_023313115.1 of Rhysida immarginata. Taxonomy (NCBI): domain Eukaryota; kingdom Metazoa; phylum Arthropoda; class Chilopoda; order Scolopendromorpha; family Scolopendridae; genus Rhysida; species Rhysida immarginata. The sequence continues at coordinate 15,030 of JAHWFO010049052.1, forward strand.
TTTCTCTTTTTCGTCACCATATTTCATCGAATACAATTTTGATTTTAGTCCAACGAATTCGAGTATAGGTACTCTTTTTGTTTCACTCTTTTTCCTGGTTCTTTTTTGTTTGCGTTTGAAAACAAAAAATGATTGATTGGATAATCGGATGTATCAAAAAGATGAGAATGGTTTTGCATGTTTTTGTAGACGTTTTCTGTTCATATATGATATGTTAAACTGTCGGTGTCAGTAAATAATAGTTTACTTCTGAATCCATATCTCTTTCTCATGTAACCATAATGGAAATCGTACATTGTTTCTTTTGACAATTCAAAGACAGAAAACCCAACATATACTGGTTTGTTTAGGATTATTTTCAGTTATTTAATTTGAATAGCACGATTTGATTCGAAATTGTTTCAAAATATTTTACAGATGGTTTAGCCGTTAGTTTTTCTACTTGTTTAAGTGAAGTTATGAGTCTTACGTTAATCTATATACTAAAACTCTTGCATGTATTTATTTATGTATCTGTAATTCTATCTCCTCCTTGACGGTTTGAGATAGAAACTTGAAATTTTCAGGGCAGGCTTACCAATAAAGGACCTTCTCCATCGCCAAAAATCAGCCCCCTATGACCTCCCCCCCCCTTCCCCACTGTGGGCCGAGAGGGCTAGGGCGTAGGCTTTCTAGTTCTCGAGTCTGCCTGGCTGCAGGTTCGAATCCTGTCATGGGCATGGATGTTTGTGTTTGTCCCAGTCTGCGTACTGTTATAACTTGTGTAAAAGGCACAAAATCACCTTTGTAGTCGACGCCAAAATTTCTAGAACCCCCCCCCCCAATTTCTGGGGTTTTCATTTTAAATTATCTGCTCTTGCTTTGTAATTCCCCTCAACAAATGCCACAGGCAGGCAAAGCTGTGGGTAAGAACTAGTTCTTTTTTTAAAGTTGTCAATCGATTTACCAAAGATACTGTTATTAAGAAGCTTAAAGAAATCCTTTTCAACCGCACTTGTTGCACATTTTCTTTTTTCCGTATTGAATTGGATGAAATGGCTGTAACCAGGCTTTTTGAGTGAATAAAATTACGCGATGGATTTTTTTTAATTATAACCCATAATTGATATATAATTGTAAATTTCTGTAATGACATACGTATTTTCACTTGAGATAGAAATTTGGTGTTAGTTTTATAGTTTTTCTAGGTAAGTCGTAAACTTTGTTAAGTAGTTTATTTTTTGGTGAAAGCATTTCTCTCGTGATGGTGAGACGTTCGGGTGCTAAAGGATAGTCCGAATGTGCATCGTGTAAGGTTTGGGGGTAATCCAGATCCACTTCTAATATGTAACCAGTTTCTGATTCTATTGTCACTTTCATGAAATCCAAAGTGTCGATTTCTGATCTACTCAACCACTTAAAATTTGAATGCGGTAAAAATTGTGATAACGTGTGCCCGTATAAATTGTTCGCGTGATAATAAACTATATATTTCTTTTTCAGGGTCGTATTCGCCTACAGGTAGGTCTAAATGATTTGCTTTAGCATAACGATGACTGATCATTGAGATTCTCCCATGTAGCCCTTTCTCAAAAAACAAATACTGATCGATGTCAATCAACAAATTAATTTTTTCTCGTGTCATTTTCATTGCTGCATCCCATAATAAACCGGGTAAACTAAAATAATGCAAAGGATCGAGGGAATAATTTTTCACGCTAATTTTGCGGAAATTTTCAAAAATGTCCGCTAATAAAAGTACATCACAAATTAGATACAAATCATGGTAATCAGCTAGAGTTTTACATCTCATTGTTTTTTTACATGTTCTATGCGTGTAAATAATCTATAGCCGATACGTTTTCTTCGTTTATGATACGTAGCACCGCGAAATCATCTGCCAAGATAATCATCTGTTTGAGGTTTGAAATTTTCTTTTATCATCGATACTCGTGGCTAATGGTTTTATTTGTTTTAAGAATTTGGTAATTTTTTTATAACCAGAAGTCAGATATGAGAAAAATTTTTCTACACAGTCTTTTCCTCTGTATAATTTTCTGTCTACAATTTGTTTTTGTTCATCAACGATTATGTAACAGAAACTACAAAGGTACCTGCTTCTGATATGGCTGGATATACGAATGATGGGGATTGGGTATAGCAGTGTGTAATTTATCTAAGATTCATTCAAAATCAGCATATACTAAGAAAGGATAACATAGTTGCTTGTCATATCATTCGAAACTCATAATTTTTCCTTCGGTAATTATAACACCTGTGGTTTCTGTTCTTGACAATCGAGAATGTGATTTTGTATTTTAATTCTGTCGTGAAAGGGATTTAAACAATACGGACAAACATATCTCATCTTTGATGAATGACATATCTGTTAAAATATCTATCCAAACAATAATGCTTTCTGTTTAAAAGCAATACTTTAAGTACTTTATCATTTTTAAATCTTTATATATAAAAATTCAGGCACAGAGTGCGTCTGTAAATGTTCTAAAAACTTTTGAACCACTTATCCGATTGAGTTCATATTCGCAACATATATTCGTTAGGTCCAGAGTAAGGTTTACATGTCCCCAAAGTAGGGGGGAAGGGGTAAAAATCAAACATCTTGGTTTATATTTGTTTGTTTACACAAGAGATGGCGCCAGAAGTTGTTAATCTTTTCCTTGAAACCGAAACTGAAATAATTGGGCAGAAGCAGGACAGCAAAAAAAGTCCGTTTTCTTCCGGATGTGTAGTAGTTTTTGCACATTTCAAGGCAGGAAACGCAAGTTTTTTGCTGTCCGGCATCTGCGCAGTTACTCCAGTTTCGGTTTCATCGGAAAGACTATATAAAAATTCAGGGTGCGTCTGTAAATGTTCTTAAAACTTTTGAACCACTAATCCTTTTGAGCTCATACATGCACCAGATGTTCGTTAGTTTCAGGGAAGGGTTTAAATGTGCCGAGTGTCAGGTTTGCCCATTGGGGGAAGGGTAAAATTTGGCTGTCTGACATGAGCCTAAGATATGCGCGGACCAACAATGTATGT